>CANTUT010000155.1:10000-87044 GCA_947687605.1 Reutealis trisperma | reverse complement strand
GAATAAAAAAGGTAAAAGATGGGTGGTCCATATACATCACATATCTCTCAACTTCTTGTCTTGGTTCTAATGGTGTGCACACCACCATGTAGCATATTCTCATATGATAATGGTATTTGCAGGAATTACTTCTAAATGCACTTCCAAAATTAGTTAGTTCTCTCACATCATCTATTGAAGGGTAATTCTTATGTGTCTATTGTTTAATTTAGGGATTTGATAAGATCTCATTCTATATTTGCTAGGAACGAATTATATTTTCTTTTTTCCTCCCCATTTTGAGTATTTTGACATAGATAATTTCCAGAAAAGGCCATCTTTTGACGTTTCTGGTGGATATGCAGGGCAGGTTCTGCAGCAGTGGCGATTACAACTACTGACCTTGTGAGCAAAAGTGTGGCAATTGAGTCCCAAGTATGGAAATTTTATTCTTTTGTGAACCTTACATGCATAGCAGTGGCGCCATCTTGGATATCTAGTATTATAGTTTTATATGGACAATCCATGTGGATAATAGCCTGAATCTGATATGGATGATACATTATGGCTTTCTTACTATTTCTTGTTAAAATCAGTGTACTACATCTAATAATAGATTATTGACATAAAGAGTGACCCATTGCTAGACAGCCAACATGCTTCTTGTGCCAACTCCAAAAAGTGGGGGGAGGCCTTTGGACAGGAGTTAGTATTTAAGAGTGTCAGTTTGATTATGCTGCTTGTCGTCTATGATTTATATTTGATTAAATTTTACTGCTGTAACTTGGTGCTTATGTCAGTACCTGCAGTTCTATTTTCTGTTGAATCTATGTTTCACTCAGATGACTGCATTAATATAAACCCTTAAGAGCTTCAATCTCTCAAGAGTGACATTTCTTAAGATTTGAAATTCACTGCATACTGCAGACATATAAGGTCCTTTCATAATTTGTTAAATGTGCCAGGTTGGAGGGATAAATATAAGAGTTGGGGGGATGGCTAAAGGTTCTGGGATGATCCATCCAAATATGGCCACTATGCTTGGTGTATGTCTCTTCTGCTTCTCTCTTGATTTTTCAATGACACATTTATTCCATTATTTAACAATTCTATATGTTTCAGGTAATAACTACTGACGCTCTTGTACAAAGTGATGTTTGGAGAAAGATGGTGCAAATTGCTGTTAACCGGAGTTTCAACCAAATAACTGTATGTTTTATTTGCTTTTACCTCACCTATTTCTAATGGCCTACTACTGATTTCAGTAAGTTGGTATGGTAGTGGAGTGCTACGCTGTCATTCTTCACTTGATCCATATTGCTTGAATATCACAATGCAAGCATCGTTTTTCTCTAGAATTTTGCAATTTAATTGGTTTCAGTAATGTCAAAACTGTGTTCTGCCATTTACAAAAGGTTTAGTTCTGATGACTATTACATTATGAATTTAGTTGAGGCAGGAATTTCAACATAGCCACAAGACTACGTAAGTTTAAGGTTTCAGCATGGTTTTTGTTTAGGTGGAGTGTTTGTTATATATGCATCTGTACATATAAATTGCATTGCTATATTTTAAAACTTGAGATATGCCTGCTTGCAACAAATTGGGATGAAAGTTTTTCTTTACTGAACATTTCATTGATCTCCATCATGTGGGATTGCGTCTTAAGTTTTATATTTAGTTGGTGCAGATTGGTTTTGCTACAGGTTGATGGAGATACTAGTACAAATGATACAGTTATTGCTTTGGCTAGTGGTTTATCTGGATCAACCTCAATATCATCTATTGACTGCAATGAGGCAATACAACTTCAAGTGTGCCTTGATGCTGTAAGCTTATTTGTCCTTCCTTCCTTTATTCCCTAAAACCTATTCTCATTGTTAAATAAACAACTTTTTTTTTTTTTTATGCAAAACAAGATCTCTAATTTTAGCTTCATTTCTTCATTTGTGAGGTGTTCTTGTCCAAACCGGTCTACAGGAATATTTATTATATGTTGACTACTGACTTAATTTCTTTGTATCTTTCTCTTTTTCATTTATTCTGTTAATAAACACACTTTCTTGTGAGCTTTATGTTAACTCCTATCTTGCTTCCCCAAAATAATTTTTGTCTGGCTATATTATCTCATGTCCAAACTTTCACTTGCGAACTAGTATGGTAGTACATATTAGTTTTTGCTTTAGCTTGCAAAGATTTGGTCAACTTTTTAAGATGGTCACAAGATTCCCTGTGATTATTTAGGATATTAAAGTTAACTAATTTAGGTCAGATGTGGCACTTTTTTCTAATATTTGCAACATTACTATTATCAGGTAATGCAAGGTCTTGCTAAGTCTATTGCTTGGGATGGAGAAGGAGCTACATGCCTAATTGAGGTATGCTGCTTATGTTGAAGAGATTTTTTTTATCACTTAATATAACATCTAAAAAGACCATAAACTCAAGAAATTAAATCGACTTTGTTTGTTTTCTGATATATGTATATTCCCAAAAAATATTTTCCATATTTTCCAATGTTGTACTTGAGGAAAATTGGTCGTAGAAAATGTTTTCCTCTTTAAAAGGAAAATTCATCCATTTCATGTTAAAAGGAAAATTCATCCATTTCACTTATTTTAAAAACAGAAAGTTATTTTCCAGACTTCAACAGAAAGGAAGAACGAGCTTGTGTTAGCTGTCATATTCAAATTAGTTCCTATTGTTTAGTGATTTATTTTATTTGTTATTTTGTTAGTAAAAGTTATTAAGACGGGATTTGGTTCTACATCCATGTAGAATGTGCAGTATGTGTTTCAGTAACTAATGAATAAATTAGTCTCTCTCTCATTCAAAATGTCTTTGTCTTTGTTGATTGTTCAACATGTGGTATCAAAGCTCTCTTGAACTTCAGAAACTTGTTTAAAAAAAAAAATTCATTTCAGATTTTAATCAAAACCTGAGCACCCAAAAAAATATTTCTGGTGTATGTTGAGTTGAGTTCATATATTTCACTAAAATAGTTTGCATTTCTTTCTTTCTTCCATCCCAACACTACAAATGAAATCAGAGCTTGCAAAATGCAGTTTGTTCCAAAGATGAAGCGAAACTTCATAAAGTTTTTCTCAACAAATTTCAAATTTTCAAATTATGGTTAAGGTGAAGCAAGACTCCGTCAAATTTGCTCTTCCAACTCCAAGCATCTTCAGGATTTAGAATCTTTCCTAAGAGTAGCAATTGCTAGTCCATAGGAGGAGAGCCACTTTGTTAGGAGTGCACCAAATTGTTAAGGAGGAGGGATTCTAAAATGTAAGAAAGAAGTTTACCAAAATTTAGTAGGGTATATTTGGAAACAAAGTTGTTACAGGAAGAAAAACAGCAGTTAAGAATGCTTGGAACCAAAGTTTTTCCAAGACGCAGACAATGAAATAAGAAGGATGGTGGGAAGTGCATCAAGATTATTGACAGATTGGAGGAAGGTGCTTCAACAATTTGTGAGAAGTGTATCAATGAGAAAAAGTGATGAGAAGTACATCAACAAGGTGACGAGAGGTGCACAAAGTATTCAAGCTTTGTATGTATATAAGAGAAGGGTAGAAGTGTTCTAATACAAGAACATATATATTATTTTTATATATTTCAAGCTTGAATAAGGAGAGAGTTAAGGATATGATTAATTCAAGCTTGTGCTAGCTCCAATTCAAATTAGCTCCTGTGTTGGAGCACTTCTCCCCAACTGAATATTTTGGTGTATCTCTCACCATCTTATTGATGCACTTCTTATCACTCTCTCTTATCAACACATTTCTCACTGATTGTTGTAGCACCTCTCGTTGCTCATTTCTTGATAATCTTGGTGCACTTTTTTCACTACCATTCTTGTTAGATTTTCTGCTTCTTGGAGCAACTTTGTCAACATTCCTTATTGTCTTTTTTTTTCTTATTGTAACCACTATTTTTCAAAGTACTTGATAAAATTTTGGTGCACCCCTTGCTATCATTTTAGAATCTTAAAACTCCTCATGAAAAAAGTGGCTCTCGTCCTCTAGACTAGCATTTGCTACTCTTGGAAAAGATTCTCACAAATAGCCTATAGATACACAGAGTTGAAAGAGCAAATTTGATGAAGTCTTGCTTTGATCTTAACGGGCTTTTTACTTAATTAAATGGAAAAAAAAAACATCTCCCTATATAAGCAAGTTGGGAAAATACTCCAACTGTACTTTTTTGTACCAGGTGAACATATGTTGAAACTTCAATACAAAAGTCTTATATATATATATATATATATATATATATATATATATATTTCCTAGCAAGGTCGCTAGTTTCTTGTCTTTTTAGTGTATCCTCCATCAAGGAAGGTCACCAGTTTCTTGTCTTTTTGTTGTATCCTCCATCGAGGCTACTGCTAGCTGCAAGTGCTAGCTTTAACTTTATATGCATTTTTTTTTACAAGGTCGCTCGTTTATTTTATTTTTTAATACATTATTTTATTTTTTTGTTATTTAGAATTCTAATTTTAATTTTAATTCTATTTATTTTTTATATTTATATATACAATTCATTATTATCATCTATTTTATATAGTATGGAATTAGAATATTAGTATAATTTTAAATATTAAAATAATATTAATTATATAATTCAATTCTAATTATATAATTATATATTATAATTAATTATATATTCTAATATCTATTAGAATAGATAATGGTATATTAATTATATTTACTATAATGGATATATGATAAATTATATATTACATAAAAGAATAAATATTAGTTAAATAGGTCATGTGAAATAGATAATTATCGTATGATAATTTTATCAATTTTTTAATGAGCATTTTAAGTGGCAGTCATGCTTTTATTCAATTTCTTTTATTGTATAATATTTATATTATTGCTTATGTAAAAATTTTAATTAAAATTATTAATATGAAAATATCATATAAAATTAATAATATTAAGTATTAAAATTTGTAAAAAAAAATTATTGATTCTTCTTTGCAAATTTTTTATAATTTTATTTTGATATGCTAAAAAATTATTGATGTTTTGACTAAAAATGAATTTGATATACCATAAATTATTGATGTTTTGACTAAAAATGAATTTTGATATGCTAAAAGATTTCTAAGTTAAATAAATTGTGCACTAAAAATATTAAAAAGTGATAATATTGAAAAATTACATAACAAATTGCAAAAATAATTTTCATGCATGGTTGCCAAGTGTTTTACCATGCATGGAAATTTTGTGTAAAAATTATTTTTATTAATATTTAATAATAATAATAATAATATTTACGTAAAATCATTTATAATTTTGAAAATTACAAAGTAATTAATATACATGGTCGCAACTCAAAGTGTTCATTAAAAAATTGATAAAATTATCACACGATAATTATCTATATCACATGTGCTCATTTAGCTAATATTTTTTCTTCTATGTAATGCATAATTGATTGTGTCAATTATAATAAATATGGTTAAGATACCATTATATATCCTAATAGATATTAGAATATACAATTAATTATAATATATAATTATACAATTAGAATTGAATTATATAATTAATATTATATTAATATTTAATATTTAAAATTATATTCTATACTATATAAAATAGTTGATAAAATATTAGAATTTTATATATAAAAATAAAAAATAAATAGAATCAAAATTAAATAATTATAAAAAAATAGAATTCTAAATAGGAAAAAAAATTAAAAAATAAATACAAGGTTGCCAGTTGTAAAAAGAACAAAAAAATAAATAAATGTATCTAAAGTTAAAGTTGTCACTTGCCAGCCAACAGTAGCGTCAATGGAGGCTATGGTAAAAGACAAGGTCGCTGGAAAAAAATAAAATAAAATATATAAGACAATGTTACCAGTTTGTGTTGAGCTTCTAACACATCTACCTAGCACAAAAAAGTATAGTTGGGGAAATATTTCCTCAACTAACTTATATATGGAGTTTTTTTTTTTATTTTCACTTAAGAAAAAATCCCCACTTTAACCATAATTTGAAAATCTGAAATTTTCTGAGAAAAACTTGATGAAGTCCGCTTCATCTTGAACCAAATAAATTTTGTAATGCTCAGATTTCATTTTATTGTGTTTGGACGGAAGAAACAAAGAAATACAAGCTGTTTTGGTGAAATGTGAAAACTCAAATACACTAGAAATATTTTTCTTCTCCATCCTTTCAAAAAGAAGGGGGTACTTTGGTTTTAGACCAAAATCTGGAATGAATTTTTTAAATAGGTCTCTCAAAATCAAGGGAGCTTTGATACCATGTGTTGGCAAAAGTGAACAAAGGCATTTTAAACGAGTCACTTTATTTTATTCATTAGTTACTGAAACAGTAGCAATTGGTCTTTCTTAGGTGAACCTAGTCTATTATGTCAGACTATGGACTAACAAATGATAATATGATATATCAGCATATTAGTTACAATACACATCCCCATAAGGTGAATATGGTAATTCCTAAATCTTGAGTGTATATTGTAACTAATATGCTGATATGTTAGATCACCATTTGTTAGTCCATAATCTGATGTGATGGACTAGATTCACCCAAAAAATTTTCCTTTTCAAGAGAGTTGGACTTTGCAAATAGGAGACATGTAATGCACATTTTACATGGAATCAAATCCTATCTTAACAACTTTGACTAATGACAAAAAACTGAAAATATATTACTAAACTTTAGAAACTAATTTGAATATGACAGCGCTTGAACTAGTCAAGTTCTCAACAGTAACCACATAGGAACGTGCTAATGAGTCTGCTAATCATCTTTGGTCTTTACCCCATATTATATATATATAAAATGAAGTTATAGTACATCCAAACGTATCATATAGTAGTATTTGTTGGAGGAATGAATATTTTCCATTGTACTCCAAACACCAAAAAATGATTTTCTAATTAATTTTTTTATTTATAAACAAACAACAGGAAATCAGTCATTTTGTCAAATTGTTTTCCTCAAAAAGTGCTTTTTGACATGCAAATCGCCCCATCAATGGAGCCTAAGTTATTGTAAGATGTGACAACCCACTAGTGCAAAATCATGTTTTAGCTGATGCCTTGGTGGAGCTAGTGAATGTCTCTAGGATATTATTGATATTTCACCTTTGGAACAAGTAGGGATCAGTATTAATCACTTAACAACTCCTCACTAGGATAAAACTCAAATTCATTCTAAGGACATTGAAATTTTCAGCTAACTGTGACTTTTGATGCTTTAGGTCACAGTGACAGGGGCTGAAAGCGAGGTGAAAGCAGCAAAGATTGCCCGCTCAGTGGCTTCTTCTTCACTTGTCAAGGTGTAAACCAAAACACACTTGCATTTGATGCTCCTGTTTTGCCATGTCTAATTCACTGTCAATGATAATGGCAGGCTGCAGTGTATGGCAGAGATCCAAACTGGGGGCGCATTGCTGCTGCTGCTGGAAATGCAGGGATTCCTTTCCACCAGAACAACCTTCGCATTATGCTTGGGGATATTTTGTTGATGGATAATGGGCAACCACTTGCATTTGATAGGTGAGCATAATACAGGCTTGTGTAATTAAATAAGGGGATACTTTCTACATCTCGTCTTTCTTTTCTAGCACCACAAACTTCTTTGTATTCTTTTTCTTTTACAGCATATTATTACTATCATTTATCATTTAACTATTGATATGCGTCTTTCTTTCTTTCTCTCTCTCTCTCTCTCTCTCTTTTTTTTTTTTTTTTTTTTTTTTTTTTCAGGGCTGCTGCTAGTAACTATCTCAGGAGGGCTGGTGAGACTCATGGTACAGTTGGAATTTACATTTCTGTAGGTATGCTTCTGAAATATGCATGGAAGCTATATTCCATTTCAATTCTTATTTTTTCCCTTAGGCTGCAAAATGCATGCGAAGTCCCTTGCTTAATCATAATGCTAAGCGTAATCTGTCTACTCAAGTTACCATCATTCTCAATTGTCAATTAGAGACTAAGTCTGCTTTGTGCTTTAATTTAGCCAATCAATGCAACTGCAATCATTGGTAGAGATCATCTATTTCTCTCTATATTTGGCTGCTAATCTAGTTAACGAACTAATGGCTGTTTCCATGGGTATAATAGAGACCTAGATCAATTAAGATATTGGCTATTCCTCTTGCATCCTTGGATTTTTAACCTATTTTACTGGTCATCTTCACAGGTGATGGATCAGGATGCGGGCTGGCATGGGGCTGTGACTTGAGCTATGATTATGTCAAAATAAATGCAGAGTACACTACTTAAGACAAATTTTGCACTGTATCTCGGCAAATATTCAGAAAATTGTATTTTATCCCTTGAGCGAGGGCATTCGAAAAATGTTTAACAATGGCGCAATTGTTGCTCTCTATCCTGCTTTTTTGCTTTTTCTTTTCTTTTTAATATCGTGAAATGATAATTTTACCCTTTATCTATAGTTGGCTGACACTTCCCAAGTACCACCACCTAAATTCTTGCACCACAGCTTCCTCCTCTTCCCTCGTTCAATCTATTGAGTAAACTCACCAATAGTTTTTTCTGTCATGGTGGTGTTGGCCATCACCAGTGCCACCCAGAGTAATAATATGAATCAAACGATGATTTGGATTTGTAACATCCGAATAAGCTTTTTGCACCTAAAGGAGCGACAGTAAAACACGTGACTTTTTTTTTATATATATATAATTCTTTAGTGCATCTGAAATCTGCTCAATCTTAATGATCTATTTTCAGGCAGATCCCATAGGCTAGTTGAGCTCAAATAGCTGCCTTCAGAAGATGCCAATTACATCATTTCAATACACCCATTTGGATGAAATTTTCAAATTCAAATTGTACAGGAGAAAAAGCAGGAAATATCACATGGGATAAGTTTACTAACACATTCCAACCCAACAAACAAAAGACAAAACACTCAGATTATGTTTGATAGAGTGTAATGAAATGTAATGTAATCAACTAAATAATGAAATAAAAAAGTAACGAAATGTAATAAATTCATCATTTTATTTCTATGTTTGGTTATATAAGTAAATGTAATTTAATAATTATTACATTCTTGTGTTTGGTTATATACATGTGTGTATTTATGTAATGCAATTTAATGATATTTAAATTTATTATTTTTATTTTTATTTTTTAGATAGTAGTATATCCACTATTACTCCAATATAATAAAATCAAGTCTTAACATTTTTTTTAAAAGTAAAATCAAAACTTAATATTAAAAAATAACTTTTAATTGTTAAACAATTTTCTTCATAATCTGTAACAAAAAATTATTTTAAAATTATTTTCATAAAATATAAATAATTTATATTTATAATCCGTTAACACCATAATTTCATAAGCAAAATATTATTATCACAAGCAAAATATGCTAATACACAAGCAAAATATGCTAATAAAATTAACATTCAAAAGACATCATAAATAATTCACATGTAAGAATGAACTAATATAAGCAAAAAATATATTTTGGCATGGAAACAACACATGGATTAGCAATATATAAGTACTACAACAGCCAAAAAAAAAAATCAATTAAAGATACAACTTTAGCCTTATAAGTCCTTTTTTCTTCATAATTAATCTTCATTCAATATTAAGTCTAAATTGTGACAATTACAATTAAAATAAACATGATAGAAACTAAAGTTCCCAAGGCACAATACTTATCTTTCAACTAAATGCCGAACAAGTAACTCAACAACCAGATAAGCATCCAACACGCTACAAATACTCCATAATACTCAAATATCTCCATTAACTAATGCTTTCACCCAAATTTCTTTTTCATCATCATGAATGGTGAAAAATATATCAATAGTTTCACGGTCACAACTAATTTTTCTAGTTGTCTTGCTTCGCTCAAACATAGTAAGACTAGATAGCTTTGTCAATTCATCATTAATCATCAATCTTTTATCATTAGCGTCATTGTCTTCTAATGCTCAACTAAGCCTTGTAGTTGCTTGTCCAATTTCCATGCCAAGAATAATTGCAAACTCCTTAATCACTTTAGACAAGCTTGCAATATTTTCACTTTTAACTTTTTTTTTGTTTTTTTTTTTGGCTTCGAGCTCTCTTCATTTGTCTCAAAGAAAAATGTAGAACTTTCACTTTGATCAGCAGTTACATTCTCATTGACATCATTTACTATAGCTGCTTCATTCTCTAACTCTACCAAAACATTAGTAGGAGCTTCAACATCTTTTTCCGTTGCACGATCTTTCCTAAATACTATGCAAAGCTCCTCATAAAAGGAAAATGCTTTAAATCTGAATGGTTCAGCATCTTGATGACTCTATATATATATATATATATATATATATATATATATATATATATATATATATATATATATATATATATATATATATACATATATATATATATACACATATATATATATATACACATATATATATATATATACATATATATATATATATATACATATATATATATATACATATATATATATATATATATATATATATATATATATATATATATATATATATATATATATATATATATATATATATGCATGATTTAGAAAATTCAAATTTAAACATTAACATAAACATATATTAGAAATGTACCTTTAAATATTCTTCCCAAACTACATTTTTGCTGTCACACATTTTCAAATTTGAGTCCCAACCAAATCCACTACAATTGTTACCAGCTAACATGTCATGCACAATACCAAAATGATTTCTTAAAGTCCTCAATTTGGATTCAATGTGTGGCTTTGCTTTAATTCCATGTCCTGGTAACTTTTTTTGAAAAATATCTTCTACAACTTTGAAATGGCCAGTTTTAAAACCATGTTCTACTTTAAATCTCCAAGAATTATGCAACTGAACAAGAGTTTCTATAAGCTTAGATTCTTCATTAAATGTCCACGATCTTTTATTTGTTCCTGGTCTTTTTGGCCCAGTAGAACTTGAAGTATGAATGATTAACATTGCTTCATTGCAAAAGAGAAGTATACAGTTAATATTTTGAAAAAAAATATCTACATTTGAAGACAAAAAATTTACAGTTGAAATGCTAAATTCAAATCAATGCTACAACTTCATATGCTAATTTCAAAACATATATCATAACAAAAACAACCAAAAGAAAATAACATATTGTATAATTTTTCTATCTTTTTTCTCTCCACTCGTTGTACATATCTATTGCCAAGTTATCTCTCCAAGCACTCCATTCACTTGACGTCTCAATTGTTGAAATAACATCATCTATTTCATCAATTCTTTGGCTTTGAGATCTTTTTCTATCTAACCTTTCCTCCATCTCATCTGTAGACATTTCTCTTGTTATAAAATTGTGAAGCAAACAACAAGCCATAATAATCCTATTGTAAGTCTTGATGGGATAATAACTAGAACTCTTAAAGATAGCCCAACGCAACTTAACATTTTTTATTGTTGAATGCTTCATATTAAAAAATTCATTGGGATTAGTAGGTCGATGTCCTTCTTTCCAATCATTTAAGCGATAACTTTGCCCTCTATATGGTGCAAGAAATTCTTCACTATTTGTGTAGCCGGCATCAATGAGATAATAATGTCCTACATAATAATATAGCAATAATTATTAGATTAATGTATAATTTTATACCTAAAATTTAGATCATATATTTTAAACAATATGCACTCACTATAAGGAATTTTTAAACCATTTCTCCTAGTTATAGCATCTCAAAGCACTCGACTATCAGCAGCTGATCCCTTCCACCTAGGTGATACATAGATAAATTGCATGTCATGTGAACAAACTCCAAGCACATTAGTAGCAATTTCGCCTTTTTGTGATCGATATCTAGGCCTATCTTTTGCAGGCACTTGGACTCGAATATGTTCCATCTAGAGCTCCAAGACAATTCTTAAAAAAAAAAAAAAAAAAAAAAAGATAGGATATGAATTAATCATTGATTTTTTTTTTCGAGAAAGCAATATAATAGACACAAGAATAATATAATAGTACCTTAAACCATTTCCATCTCAAATCTATTGAGTTGATAGGAACAAGTTCTGGCTTTTTAAGTAAGCTTTCTTGCAAACGAATGACAACTTTCAGCACTTTCCCAAAATGCCTACTAATTGTTTCTCCCAACTGCTTAATCTCATTTGTATAGTTCTATTCTTAATATGATGGGCTAAAAAATATAAGAACATTGCTACTTGTTCATCTACCATCATATGTTTGATTTCCTTGAAACCTTCTTGGTGTTCAAGCATATTGCATAACTTACTAAATGCATATCTATTCACCCTTAATTATGATTTGCATGTGTTATCACTCTCATACACTAACTCATTCATCATCTTTCTTCTTAAGAAAAAATCATTAGTATATCTTGCTCTCAAACAATTTTTAGCATATGATGCCACTATACTACAATATAACTGAAAAACCAGCTTATCATATTTAGTATCTCTAACCATTGTAATAATATAACAACCAATTTTCTCATTTTTATCAATTTCCGCATGACCAAACTTAACCGAGCCATATTTGTCTAGCAATAAATAAATTATACCTAAAAAATTAACAAACAAATATAACTTAGCATTTATTATAAAATATGCAATTAATCTACTTGTGATGGCATGAAAAAATATCTCTAAAGATTCCAAACAACATGGAACTAGTATATACAATATAAAGAACAATATTTTTCGTCTAATATAATACATAGATATAATAAAATATATAGATATAACTTTTTCGTATTATAAAAAGATGATCATACTATAATTAAACAATTCCAATTTATATTTACAAATCTGGGATTTATTCAAATCTCAAACCTAAGCCATAATATATTTAGACAGATGTGCTAATACCTTTAGACCAGGGTGTCGTCACTCTTAACTTCCATGGAAAAATTTATAAACCATATCAAAATTAATTGTAGTTTAAGCCAAATAAATCTTTGATCGCAAGGACGATTACGGTTAGGAAAATGTCAAGAAGATTGGCAAAATGCCAAGATGATTGTTTGTCAGTGTGTTCACCACTAGGACCAACAAGTGTTTCACTTTGCTTTGAAAACTCTGCTATGGAAAAAAGGTCTTTTAAGTTTAAAATCAGAAACGAAAGCAAATAATTTACGAGAATAGAAAAGATTTGACATTTTTGTTTGGGTAAATTGAATAAGAAGTACACTTGATTATTGTATGCTAACAACACTATATATAATTAGTTAATTGGATTGATTTCCTAAAATTATAATATGCTCACTGCTCTTTAATTTTAACCATAATAAGTTGGAATCTCAAAGTTGTGAAATGAACCGAAATAGATCATATTGGACATCTTTCCCACACAGTCAATTCATGAAAACCTGATAAAATCAAGGCAACTTGCGATTTTGTGTCAGTTAAATATTTCTTTGATATTTTTTATTACTAGAAATTCTCATACTAATAAAGAAAGATGAATATGATTAAACTTTAAATTTAAATTTACCCTACAAAATCGATGAAGGGATTATTGAATAAAAAATAAAAAAGTGAAAAAGTAAGAAAAAACCCAAATTTTGATGAAACCCATTTCAATTACAGATTTTTATATGCAAAATCAGAGCAGAGATTAGAGAAGTCCTGCAAACAGAGCAGGAGGTGCTAATTTGCATATCCTTTCAAAAATATAAAGAGCTACTAAAAATAACAAACATGAAAATCTGAAATTTTAAATCCAAAATAAATAAAATAAAAATATTAAAAAAAGTTGCTAAAAATGACAGCCAACTTATAATATGCAAAGTTTACATTCTCTAAGCATAATATCCAAGTTACATTCTCTAAGATTCATTTTACCGAACACCTAATAAGCTCCATCAGCTCAGAATCTATCCAAAGCAAATGATGAGCACAACCCCATATCAGAATCCACATAATTTCTTGTATGTTCTTGTACCATAAAAGATTTTAGCAAGCCGATATAGAAAAATATGGAAATGTATTGCAGCATTGGAAATATTTTCATTGAGACACATTTGCAAACGCAATGAAAACAATGACCTTAGCAAGCAAACAACTGATTTATGAACATTCTCCCACAATACCCAGCATCATATTATACTTTCTATGTAGACAATCCAAAGGAAAAATATATATGTAAATACAGATAAAAAAATGCAATCACATAGAGAGAAAAAGGTTCCAAACAAAATTATGGAGTACCAACCTAAATTCAAATTTAAATCACAAAAGTAACATATGATTTCAAAATAATATCAAAAGCTATTTCAAAACTTGAAAAGAAAAGATTCAAAATTTTACCTCGGTGAGCTACCAATGGCCTGTAAGCAGTAGGTTGATTGGAGGCGGGTAGAATCAGAGAGTGAGAGAGTGAATAAAAAAAGAGTAGGGCTATTTTAAGATAGAGAGACAGAAGAAATTATGGTTTAGAATCACCATACGAGTGGAAATTTTTAATTTGAGAGCTAAGGTATTAACATGGGAAATGCTCATGAAGAAGAAGATGCAAAAATGAAATTAAGAGAGCATGAAAATAAGAAATATAAACGTAATGTAATCAGATTTCTCATTTTAATTGATGTATTGGCCAATATGCGATTGGAAGGAATAAGGATTACTTTAGTATTTCTCATTATATGATGAAAAAAAAATTTTACTTTACCAAACAAAAATGATTTGGCAAAAAAAAAACCAATAAAAAAAATGATACATGTTAAATAATATTCACATATACATTCCATTACATTGATCATTACAGCAAACCAAATATTGCTTAAAAGTATAACTGTATTGAAAGTATCTAAATGATAAATTCCAATGTTTAGCTCTCTCTTTTTTTTTTTTTTTTTTTTTTTTAATTCAACAATCCATAAAATAAACAATCTAATGATTTCACATTCCTTCAAATATGTAAATTTAAAATCCTATATAATAAGTAAAATTTTTAACAATCCTTCCCTTTGGCATACAAAAGAATGTGTTAATTTTTTTATTTTTAAATATTTTTAAAATTGCTCTTATAAATCAATAAATTTTTCTTTCATTTCAAATAAAATATTTTAAATATTCCCTATATATATATATATATATATATATATATATATATATATATATATATATATATCACATTTCTTCGATCAAAACACACACTAATGAAATTTCCACAGCAAATTAATAACTTAATTGCTATTTCACAAACACCAGAAATCCAACAAATCTTAATATAGTGTTATAGCATTAACAAAACGAGTGATAAGGTTGGTAGAATATCATTCAAGTTATGAACATCACTGATCAAAAGCTTCAAAGTAAAAAAAATTATTTATTCACAAAAGCTTCAGACAGAATACCGGATGCAGTATGAAGATGAGAGTTCACAGTGCCTCTGCAACAGAATAGTGAAAGTTTGTAGGGGATTTTTTCAGGAAGCTACTTCCACAATATTCCGGGCCACCAACTTCAAATTCATCAAGGTCATCGTGGGAGTCAACCAATCTATCAAAAGTATTTACTGTTTTATAACACTTATCCGACCTCCCACCAACTTTGCGAAATTGCTTCTTGTCTTTACCACCACCTCCTCGTGAGTTGCCCTTCTGTCCCTTCTTTCCATTTTTCTTGTAATTATTGTTGCCATCTCTGTCTCTGTCCTTCCTTGACTTCTTCTGCTTGCCTTTAACAGTGTGAGATAATGAATTAGGAATTGGATCATACACATCAGGGGCCCACGACACAGTGAGTTTCCTGGGGGTTGCTCCCAGTTTCTCTCGGCTACCTTTCATGGCAGATACAAGCTTGAACAAGGAAAAGGCCAAGTTAACTTTGTCAACAGAAAAGTCAGGACAAAATAAACCAAAATTAAAATATATTTTGTTAAACTTATTGCAATAGCAAGATATTTGACAGGCAATTGCAATGCAAACATCCACATGAATGACTCACTAATGAACAATCATATAACAAGATTTCACTAGCATATTCCAAGGCTGCTTTTCTTCTAATCCCCCCCCCTTCAATTTTTCTGGGTTAAAAAATACAATTCCAACAAACCCATTAAATAACAAAAGAGAAGGGCAATGGAATTTCAAGATTGAAAAGATGCCGAATGATGAAATGAACCCATTAAATTCACTCTGTAACACTCACCTTAAATTAGACCCTTACCCCCCACCCTCCTAAATTCAAGTGGAAAGTGCCTTTACTTAGGCTAAAGATTTTAACAAGCCCATATATAATATGAAGCAATCACATTTTAAAAATTCAAAACGTGCTCCAGTTAACATCCACAAAAAACTTACAGGCAACGAAACCTTTACGCATTCCTCAGAGAACAGCAACTGCAATGCTGCTTCAGGTTCACTATCTTCTTCAGACGCACACTTTTCTGAGCGCTTCTGAACAGGTTCAGGCCCATGTGGTTCTAGTTCTTCAGATCCCTCCTCTGCATCACTGTTATCATCTCCATCAGATGCAATTGTTTCTTGAACATCATCTACATGAACAAGCTTGCCAAATTTGCTTTCGATTTCATCTACCAGAACACCAACAGAACGTCGGCCGGAGCTCACGTCCATCAATAAGTCAGAAGCAGTAAACTGCAAAAACCCAAACACAAGCATATAAACACAAAATGGAATATTGTTTTGTAGCTATACGCTAAGCAAATAAACACAAAATGGGAGATCTTCAAACATGAAGTCTACATTCTGAATTGATATCATTCATATTATAAACAAATATTCAAAATCAGCATACTTCAGGCATTTTAAAATCTAACTTACTCATTCATATTATATCCGTCGATAACATTGAAAATATGACCAAATATTCAAAATTAACATATTTCAGACAATTAAAAAAAAAGCTTTTCTCATTGGAAAAAAAAAATCTACGGATAATGTATAACATCATATACATACAAAGGTACCTTGTCTCGGAACAGCACTTATCAAGTCAAACAAAATCGTCCAAACGCGATCTCTATCTCCGATTCCTCAATATTGATAGTATCTCGAGAAACCCAGAAAACCAAAGCGATCGACAAAATCGCTGCGATTCGCAGAAACCCAGGAAGAGAGAGAGAGAGAGAGAGAGAGAGAGAAACCCAACCCACACAGATATATAAATATCGAGATCGAGAGAGAGAGAGAGAGAGAGAGAGAAGAAACAGTAATTTTTTTAAAAAGAAAAACCTAATGTTAACTAAGATTACCACGCCGATCACCCTTTTGAAGACGTTTCAAACGATGAGAGCCATGAAAGACAATCAAATTAGAAGGAAGCAAAAGAAGGAAAAGAACTTTTATGGGCATCGAAGGCATCATCTCCCTCTGCTCTTCGATACACCCACCCTCCCTTAAACTCTGCGTTTACTCAAAACCCTAAAACCTTCGATCATAGAGAACAAGAATAACAAATTTCAAGATTCAATTTCAAATTTAAAAAAAAAAAATAAAAAATAGAAAAAACCCAATTCGATTAGAGACCTGAGAGTTAATCCATTCTACAAGTCAAGGCTAAGACTGCAGAGATGGGCATTTAGAGAGAGAGAGAGAGAGAGAGAGAGGGTTTTGGATCAGACTGACAGATAAAGAGAGACAAGGCAAGGCGAGGGTTTTATATATGAGTTTAATAATAAGGTAGGGCCTCAATCCATCCAAGGGCGAGTCTTTTGCCGGTTTTTAAGATTGAATCAGGAACGTACAAGTTTCTATCAAGTTTTTTCTACTTTTCAATCCTATAAATTCTGATGTAATAATTCTACAGATAGATATTTGCTTCACTTGGGTTGGGCTTTAATTTGGACTCAACCCAATCCAACTTCATTTGAGGTTCTGTCTTATTCGGCTTAAAAAAAAAGGCATTTTTACACAAATAATTCAAGAACTAAAAAAATAAACTTTTTTGTCTCCTATATTTTTAATTTTCTAAAAATAGCCTAAATGTCTCTCAGCATTTACAAGTTTACCCTCCCTTTTCCTCCTTGCCTATTAAAGTAATATTTTTTTTTTTTACCTGTCATGTATTGGTTCTGCTTTCGTTTATAAAAAATTAATTTAACCATATTAAATTTTATTTATAGAGATTCAAAATAAATTAACTATTAATATATATTTAAATTGAAAATTATATAATTTTTCTCAATTTATATATTAAATTTTTCATAAATTTGTACAATATTATTTGTTTCATATAAAAATTAAACTCATATTTATAAAGTCAAATACTTTTAAAATTACTGTTTATTTTAAATTTTAAAAAGTAAAATTAGTGAATATAATATTTTGAATAATTCATAATATTTCAAACCAACAATAAATATAAATTTCACAATACCAAACCTCAAGTGAAACGAGCAACTAAAACCCACAACGCATTATTATTAGGTGATGCAATTCCCTTAATGATAAACCATGCATAACTTATGCTTAAAATTTCAATTGTATAAAAAATTACAACGAATATTAAACATTAAACAAAATCTAGTATGCTTTTAAAAAATAATTAGTATTTAATACTATTTAACATTTAATTTATGGAATACATTAAATAAAATTCAATATATCTCTACAATTTAATTAACATCTAATATTGTTTATAAAAGTTTTGGATTTTGAATAAAATAAAAAGTCATAACAAACAATATTTATTAAATAAAAAAAAGTATACTTATAGCAAATAATTAGTATCTAATATAAATTTAGTATACTTGCACAATTTAATTAATAATGTTTATACAAGCCATGAATTTTAAACAAAATAAAAAGTCCAAGCAAATAGTATATATTAAATAAAAAATAGTATATTTCTAACAAATAATTACTATATAATACTGTTGACAAAACAAATTGTCGTTGCCCTTTTGGTCGAAATTGATGTTGTGCATACTAGAAATTCTTGGGAATTTTACCCATACTTGACTTTTAATCAAATGATTATGTAAGAGACAAAAGGACAATAGCCTTTTAAGGAGTTTAGATTCACTAATGCAATTTTACCAATTGTCACACAAGAATCTAAGAGAAATATGAATTTGTAACTTTTTGATTTGTATTGCTGTACTATTAAGTAAATTGAATACAAGGATTTTTGCAATATAAATTGCAGTACTATAAAAGTAAAAGAAACTTACAAAGATTTGGACAATTTGAAAATATAAAGTAAAAACTTTTAGAAGTTTAAAAAGTTGATTGACTGTTATTGTTTGATTGTTCATTCCTTTCCTTTATGTTGTCTTCTTGCTTTTATAGTACTTATCAAGTGGTTAATTCCCTAAATTTCAGCTCCATATCTCCACTAAGTCACTGTCCTTTTTTTTCTACCTCAAGCTGTACTTAGCCCCATGCTCTATGGTGGTGGTGATATTTGCTCTGAGTCTATTAGTTCTAGTACTTTGCACTTTACCTTTGCTTTTAGAAGTTTCCAGATTTTACTGAGAATTTAACTTATTCTCCTAAAAATATGTTGGGTACTTTTTATCATGAGCTCCAAATTCTCATTTTATAGACCAAAATTAATAAATGATTAGTTGGCCTAATAAATGTCTGACCCGCTACAAATATGGTGCTAACAATTACGAAAAGTCATAGATTTTGAACAAAATAAAAAACCACAGCAAACATTATATATTAAATAAAAAATAGTATATTTATAGTAAGTAACTAGTATATAACATTGTTTAATATTTAGTTTTATTTTTAAGAAAATTGAATAAAAAATTAATATTAAAATGAGATAATTTTTCAAAAAATAAGCTATAAAACATAATTTTCAATTTAAGATGACGTAATTTTCTAGCGTTTTACTCATCTAACCTAAACAAATGTATATGTATATGTGACTTATAATTAAATAAATTTACAAGTGGGATAAAAAAAATCACTTATAATTAAATTATGAAATGTGAAAGGAAAAGAAAAGATGCAAAGCAAAAAATGATTAGCATTTAGATTTCTAGTTCAATTGCACAACTAGACATTAAATCAGGAAGACAAATTACTTATCCTCGTGCTAATATTTCTAATATGTTACCGTAAGAAATATACTTTAAAAAAAATTTCAATTATAAAACTGTACAAATATACTTAGAGACAAAAACAAGTTTTTGGAATCTTAGAATTACTTAGCATTTGCAAACCAATTGAAATTGACTCAATTGACATAATTGCAGATGATAATCAACCCAAATGGGCTAAAATCCAGGAAAGTTTGGACAAAATTTTAATATAAAATTCATTTTCAACAAAATTGAAAACAAATTAATTCATAAAAGACTTACCTTTTCTATAATCCTCTTCTCTAAACAGTTCATATATTTCTCATAAATCAGTTTTGAGAAATTCTTAGACTTCTATGTACACAGCTTATACACACAACTACCATGTTAAGGATACACAAATACCCACCCATATAACCAATAACGTCCATTATAATCTATTTTTTTTCTTTAAAAAAAATAATTTTAATACCA
Organism: Reutealis trisperma; assembly: GCA_947687605.1. Classification (NCBI taxonomy): domain Eukaryota; kingdom Viridiplantae; phylum Streptophyta; class Magnoliopsida; order Malpighiales; family Euphorbiaceae; genus Reutealis; species Reutealis trisperma. The sequence continues at coordinate 66,578 of CANTUT010000155.1, read as the reverse complement.
AAATAAGCCGCATTTTATTTGAAGGATACTCATATGTCTCCATATTGTATGAACTAGTAAATGGCACACAATAGAGTGGCTATCAAACATCATTTTCTTCTTCATAATGGCTTCATCTATTTTCTTCAATCCTTCTTCCAAATTCATCAGGGTACCCATCTTGGGTTTGGGTTGCTGCTGCTGTTGTTATACCAAAAGCACATAAACAATTGATTACTTAAAAACCTATACTTTCAAACCTGGCCTATCCTTAGAATCGATGAAAGCAGAAGGTCATAGGTCAAAAATTGAATCAAAATTTTAAATAATATTATATATATATATATTATTTATATATCAAAAATAAATATAATATACATATAAAAATGTAATATATATTATATTTATATGTTAAAAATAAATATAATATACAATTAAAGTTAATAAATGTTACTTAAGCAATTAATAAACATTACTTATAAGAAATATGAATTTGAGACCATTAACTAGAGAAAATTATAGCAAATTAACATATTAGGTGGCTATTTTAAGACCCAAATTTGGATGGATCTTACTACTAGGTAGTGGGAGGTCTACTAGAATTTGCATTGTCCTATGTAAAAAATATGAATTTAAATATTCATTTAATCAAAATGGTAAATAGATAAATGATAATTTAAAATTTAAAATAACCTTTATGCTAAGAGGATTAAGGTAGCTATCTCATATTGAAAAATTATAAAGTTGGAATGTACTATATATTGAAAAATTTCTCCTTTAATGCTAAAGAAAGTAGCCAAAGAGGCTTTTTCTCTTGCACGTTCACTAGGAGTGCAAATCCATAGTCTGAAATACTTTCAACATATGAGTACGCACCTGCATGCACGAATGCCAGATCCAAATAGGTTGGCCTAATACTAGCTTAGTTTTGAATTTATTTTTTTTTAATTTGGTAGTAAAAAGAGAAAATTTTCACCTGCAAAAACCTATTTTTAAAAAAAAAAAAGAAAAAAATTTTCCAGCCCAGTTCACTTGCAAAAAAAAAAGTCGAGCTAACTGAGTCATTGGGTTTTCTTTCTAGTTTAGCCTTTCGAAATTAAGTTCCACCCAGACTAGCCTGGCCTCCTGATGCAATCCAAGAAAACTTTTAGATGGATTTTATTCACACAAGATCATTATAAGGAATTTGAATGAATGTTTGAGAAAGACTATGCAATTTCATTTTCATATTTTAGTTAGTTTTGAATATCTTTTGTATTAGCTTAAGTTTTGAACATCTTTTGTATTAGCCTAAGGCCCAACCCAAATTTTAACTTATTTTTCTATTTTAGAATTCTTTTTTTCTTATTTAAGAAGGATTCCTATTTAATTCTTTGATTAGGAAGAATTCTTAGTCTAGTTTTATTTCTTTTTCTTATCTAGGAAGGATTCTTGATTAGGAAGAATTCCTAATATTGACTGCCTATATAAACTCAAGATTTGCTATTTAATTGGAGACAGTTAGAGTTATTTAATTAATAAATTTTTTTGAGTTTTCTCTCAAGTTTAATACTTGTTTGAATCTCTTGAACTTATCAAAAGATTCCCTTTTATGGCATTCGAATTTATCAAAGATTCATGCCTTTGTGGCATTCAAATCAAATTATATCAAGATGCTTAACCACAAGGTAGTTTTGTATTAAGGTTTCTAGTTTCAAATATAATTTAGCTTTCCTAGGAGTAGTTTCTAAGCGTACCATTGTTAGGTCTCAATGTAGGTCGCTTAGAGTTCATATCAGTTTGGTATCAGAGCTTTGGTTCTAAATCATATTTGCGTATCCTATTTATTATTTGTATCTCATTTTCATTGTTTTTGTTTCATTTGTTTCATTTTCTTATTTCTGCATTTTCACTTGATTCTGTTTCTTTTTATTTCTTTCCATTTTATGTTTTTTTGTCAATTTAGGTCATAAACTATCTTTTTTATTGAAATATTAAATTCGATTTAAAAAATTTTTAAAAATATTTTCCAACTTTAGTTCTTGTGTTCGTTTTGTTGAAAACTTACTTCCAATAGTGCCTACTTGACTCCATTGTCTTTGTTTCTTTTTTTTAGTTAAAAAGTAGTTTACATCATAAAACAACAAAAAAAAAAAAAAAAATCTGAATCTTACCATTAGAATTCTTATAGTTGTGTTTTCTTTAAATCGTTTTGTTTTGAGTCTTGTTTTTCTTCAATTAGCAATTGCTCCTTGTTTCTTTATTTTTAAAGTTTGTAATTTGTAATTGATAGTGTCAAATTTTAATATCTTATTATATACAATAATTAAAAATAAAATAAGAGAACTATCCACTATGTGGAAGAATATGCATCAAGACTTCAAACGAGTGGTATTAATGTTTGATGAACGTAGAGTTGATATGGAAAAACAATATGAATCTAAGCCACAATTGGAAGAGATGAAGAAATATATAATATATTATCTTGTCCAAGTCATTTGTGAATATAATTGGATGGATGCAAATAATGAATAAATCAACCATATTATAGAAGTTACTGATAAAGATTCTTTGCTACCTATAGAGATTGACAAAATTGTTGATTATGAAGAAATTCCAACACTTGATACTCATTAAGAAATCTAGAGGAAGAAGAAGTTGTGATTCAATTAGAAGTACAAGAAGTTGAACAAGAAAAAGACATTGATTTTGTTTTCAATGACTAAGAAGTTGCTTCTGAGTTATTTTCTATTCCTAACATGGATTATGTAATTCCTAATAATTTCTTTATTGTTTCTCTAACTAAATTTCAGATCTTTCAAGTACTTTATTTGTTCCACACTACCAATAAGGAAAGATGGAAGATTTGTTTGTTGTTGATTATTCTACTTCATCACTTCAAAACTCGAGGTCGAGTTTTCTCTAACAATGGGAGAATGCTACGATCTAAGAAAACTTTTAGATGGATTTTATTCATGCAAGATTATTATAAGGAATTTAAATGGATGTTTGAGAAAGACTATGCGATTTCACTTTCATTAAGCCCAAATTTAATTTAATTAAGTTAATTTATATACTTTTGGGATGCCTATATTATATATTAAGTCAAAGACTTGTTTGTAATAATTTTTTTTCATATTTTAGTTAATTTTGGACCTTTTTTGTATTAGCCTAAGGCCCAATATGAATTTTAGTTTATTTTTCTATTTTCAAAATTTTTTTCTTATTTAAAAAGGATTCCTATTCAATTTCTTGATTAGGAAAAATTTCTATTCTAGTTCTATTAATTTCTAGTCTAGTTCTATTTCTTTTTCTTATCTAGGAAGGATTCTTGATTAGGAAGAATTTATAGTCTTAAGTGCCTATATAAACTAAAATTTTGCTATGTAATAAGAAACAATTAGAGTTATTTGATTAATAAAATTTCTTTGAGTTTTTTCTTAAGTTTAATTCTTACTTGAATTTCTTGAACTTATCAAAAGATTTGTCTTTTGTGGCTTTAAACTTATCAAAGGTTCATAACTTTATGACATTCACATTAAATTATATCAAGATGCCTAACTACAAGTTGGTTTTGTATCAAAATTTCTAGTTTCAAATATGATTTGGCTTTCTTGAAAGTCGTTTCCAAACATATTATTGTTGAGTCTCAAGGCAAGTTGCTTGGAGTTCGCATCACCTTTGATACTTGATGTTCCCGGTCCAATCGACCGGACTAGGCCAAGTCTAACAACAATGTTAAAAACTAGGAATTTGGATTTTTCTTGTGCGGAGGATTTAAGAACAATCTTGCAATGTGTTTATAGAGGGTTTTGGGAAGGAGAAAAAGAAGAGCTTCATGAGTTATAAGGCTTAGAATTTAAAAAAAAAAATAAAAAAAAAAGGTTTAGAAATGGAAGAAAGATTGGTGGTGGAGGCTGCCATTGAAATGCCGGGAAGAGAAACGAGAAACAAAGAGAGTGAGAGTAAAAAATATTAGAGAGACAAAATAAATGAAAATTATAGAAAAAGGAAAAAGAAGAAACAGTAAAGGCAATTACATATAATGTTACTAAAGTATATTAACCTTATAAAAGAAGGACCATGTTGTTAAAAATGTATTAAAAAATAACCGCGGCTAAAAAAGTTTTTTTTTTAAAAAAAAAAGGTTATTCCATTTAATTTCCTAAAAAAAAAGAAAAAAAATACTCCATACAAATTAATGAGTAAACCAAGCTCTTCGTATGCTATTATTAAGGTTTTCAAATTTACTCTAGTTTTAGAACTGGCAAAAGTAGATGATCAAAAATTAAAAGTTCAACTGGGGTTAAATAATGGTAGAACCATAATTAAATTGAATATATTATAAATATTATGCATAATATATTATAATTAATATTACATATTAAAAGTATGATAAATAAAAATACTTCATTGTCTATAAATTATAGTCCACTTTTATTTTGACATAAAAATTAAAAACTTATATTTTTTTACTATTTTAACCTTATTATGACAACTAATAGCATTAATTATTATAAAATAACGTGAGTGAATATAAGTATATTAAAAAGCATATTTGAAAATATAATAATAAATTTAACTTAAAAAGGAAAGTTGACTATTTTTTTAGAAATTCCAAAAAAAAAATATTAACTATAGATCATAAATGAAGGAAGTATATTTTAAAAAAAATAAATTAATTAAGTAAATATTAATTAACAGGGAGAGATTGATTTTTTAATGTAAAAAAATTAAATTTATTTACAATATATTTAATTTTTATCATTTTGAAACTTAAATTTATTTTACAATATACTTAAAATTTACGGTTTTTTTTAAATAATTGTTTAATTTATTTTAGAAAGTGTTATTAATATGAATTTCGTTAATGGTATGATATTATTTTGTGAAGAAGTTGGAATATGCAATTGTTAAATCAATTTTTTAATCTGGTAACTGGGGATAGAAGTTAGAATATGCAATTGTTAAATCAATTTTTTAATAATAAGAAAATACAAGCCATCCTAAAAATTCTAATTGGGGAAGCACCTTCTCAAGATAGATGGATTTGGCACTGGTCAAAGGCTAGTTTATTTTTAGTCAAAGTAGCTTATAAGAGAATTCTGAATTTAAAAGATGCAGATGCAGCTGGTTTGAATGCTTCTTTTTCACCACGATATTTTCCAAAATTTTGGAAATCTGTGTGAAACATCAATTTGCCTCCCAAAATAGCTTCTTTTATTTGGAGGGCATGTAAAAATAACTTAGTGACAAAAGAAAACCTCCATAGAAGGAATCTTGTTGAAAACTCAATTTGTGATATTTGTAACTAATCTCCAGAATCGGTATAATATGTGTTTTTCTATTGTAATCATGCGATAGCAGCATGGTTTGGATCCGATTGGGGATATTGCCCAAATATTAATTTAGTTCTATCTTTTGCAGATTGGTGGTCTTTTATGACATCTCAGTTTCAAAGCAGCCAACATCATGATTCTTTAAGGAAGCTTTCCTTTTTTTGTTGGACTATTTGGAAGCAAAGGAATAAATTTTTATTCCAACATCAAGCCATTGATCCATTCAAACTATAGAGATGGCAAGTATGCTCTTTAATCAAAATCAACTACCTGTTGAGGTTTCTCATCCATGCACTCATCATAGACTAGGAGAAGATTTTGTCTTGAAACACCAGGTTGAGGATTTATCAAGGCCAACATAGATGCTGGTTTCAATTCTGGAACAAGAATGGCTACTTTAGTTGTTGTTTATAGAGATGATAAAGGCAACTTGGTTGATGGAGTTGTAATTAAGAAGATTGCTAGATCTCCGCTTGTTGCAGAAGCAATGGCCCTTGTGTTGACATTAAAGGATGCTTCAATAGTACGTTACAACAAGTTGATAGTGGAGATAGATAACAAAGCTCTCGTTCATTGTTTTGCTGTTCCAATTGAAACCACCCCATGGGAGATTCATGCTCATTTGTCAATTGTTAAAAATCCGATGAGTAAATTCATATCTTTTTGTTTTTGTTGTATTTGTAGAGAGGCTAAAAAGCCCGTTGATTGGATGGCTAGATCTCTTTTGTATAGCTTTATGTCTCTAATTTGGAGTATCGTGCAAGCATCCAGACTTAAATCATTATTGATATCTGATTGTTACTCTTTTGTTTCTTAAATGAATGGAAAAATATTTGGCGGAAAAAAAAAGGTCTTTGTTAGGGTTTCATCTGTCAAACTCCTCATTTCCGAAGACTTTAACCACCAAGGACTACATCGTTCTCTCATTTATTCTCTGTAATTTATTGTTTTTGTTTCTTTGTAGACGTTATGATTATTGCCTTATATATGCTTATTTTCTCTCCTGGTTCATTCAGATTTTTGGATTTGAATCTCTTCATTTGGCTATTCAATGGTGGTTATGCCATGGATTGCTCCTGCATTGACCAACCTTCCCACCAATTTCAATTCTTAAAGGAGTTATTTAGGAATGATTATCGGTGGAAAAGGGGAAAGGCTGGCTACTGTAGGCATCGAAAGTTTTTGGTCCAAAGCTCTTTTTTTAGCTATCTCTAACTACTGAAAACAAAGAAACCCATCGTTATCAATGAAATTGATCTTGGTTGAATTTAATTAAGTTAATTTCAGTTTAGACTTTAACTAGATTATCAAAACTATTTGTTATGTATTATATTTATTTGACCCCTGATGATTGAATCAAAGCCAAATTTGAGTAAAAAATTACTCCTTCAATCCAATTTAATACAATTCATTAGATGCACCTGTGTTATGAAAAATAAAAAAATAAACAAAAATATATATAAGAAAAATTTTATTATTAAATTTTAATCGTCCAATAAGAAGATTTTAATCATTAAACTGAATTAAAATAAAAAAATAATTTATAATTTTTATAATTAATTTATAATTTATAAAAAAATTAGACGAAGATGGAAAGGATTTGATTAAAAGAGATGATTTTCAAAATTTTAATTTATCATAAAAGAAAAACATATAATCACACTTCCTAATCAAGTATAGCCATCAGTAGATTTTATTATTTTTTTTTAATATATTTTTTCATTTTTTATAAAATATATAAGGTCTAATCATTTTTATTAATCTTAATTTTTTAAATTATCACAAATTATTTTATACAAAACAAACAAAATCTAAATTGCAGACAAGAAAGTCCATTTGTCATCAAACACATGTTAGAACAGTTTTAAGATTAGCGAAGGTTCATTGGTATAATTAGAGATTAAATCCACTAATCAATTGGTTAATAATTAACACAAATTTGAAAGAATGGGAAAGAAGAAGTGAGATTATTTCAAAACCACCATTGCATTATAAAATATGTTCAACAATGTCCCAATTCAAATATCAGATCTGATCCATCAAAACTAAAATTTAATTAAGAACTAGTAAATTTGGTAACCGCCTTAGTACCCTCAGACACGGCGTGTTTTGCGAGCTCACCAGGAAGAACCAATCTCACGGCCGTCTGGATCTCCCTGGACGTGATCGTCGGTTTCTTATTATACCTAGCCAATCGAGAAGCCTCCTGAGCAAGTTTCTCAAAAATATCGTTTATAAAACTATTCATTATCCCCATGGCCTTGCTCGATATCCCAATATCAGGATGAACCTGTTTCAACACCTTGAAGATGTAGATCTTGTACGTCTCGCTGCTCTTCTTAATCTTCTTCTTCTTCTTCTCTCCACCTTCTTTCGAGATCTTTTTCTCCGCCTTTGGCCTCTTCTCCGCCGAGGCTGGGGCTTTCTCCGCCACTGGCTTCTTCTCCGCCTTTGGTGCCATCGATCGAATATAGGTGGAGTGAATTATGGGAAATTCTGCTCGTTCGGTTGATAGGGAAAAATCGAGATAGAGGTTTCTTTATATAGAGAGGCTGAGTTGTTTCTAATTGGTAGATTAGGGTTTCACGAGGATCGGTGATGTGGTGTTGATCTTGACCGTTGAATAATTCAATTGACTAAGAGAAAAGGAAATGGGCGGTTTATATTGTATTTTGTTGTTGTGATCTAGAGAAGAAGATAAAAGAGTCGTAATCTTAGAGGCAGGATTTGCCAAAAAGAAAAGAGAACACGTGTTAAGTAATGAGGATTTTCACCTTTTAATACTGTCGTAATTACACTGTCAATTAATTAATTAAACTACTAATGGGTCAATTTCAATCAATTGCAATAAATAAAACAGAGGGCACAGACTACTATATACTTAGTACTAATCTTTAAAGAATTATTTTATTTACCATGAAATTTTAGCCTACATTTAGCAATTTTCTTCAGAAAGGAAAAAAATAAATTATTATTTCCCTCTATCTTATTTGGATAAGTAAAAAAAATAAAAGGAAAAAAATAAATTATTTTTTTTGTTTTATTTTTATTTTCTTTTCAAAATAAAAAAATATATAAAATATAAAATAAAATTTGTTTTCCTTTCTCTTTTTATTTTCTTCTCTTTTCATATATAATTTTCTCATTTTTTTCATTTCTTATTTTCCCTCTATCTAAATATAGGAATAATATGATTAAAATTCTATTGAAAGAAATAAGAGCAATTTTTTTATTTTAGTTTGAATGATATCAAAATCAAACTAAAAAAAAGCTAGAGTAATTTTGTTTTAGTTTTTAATAATATAAATTAGTATTTTATTTTATGGATTTTTTCTCATAAAAAGATTTTTTTTTATATTTTCAAAATTACAGAATTTAAAAATTTAAATTTTTTTGTACAGTATCATCTGTTAGAAAGATGATTTGAGTGCAAAATGCTTTTGCCATTCTTTTGCGAAGAGTTTACGAAAATTAATTTATTCTTTTTTTAATTTTTGATAATTTTTTTTTCTTACTTTCAAACTTGAAGCACAAAAGGTTGTAGAATAGCTTCACAATATTTAACCCGGATTGTTGGTGTGCTACGGTTACTTGTAAAAAAGTCAAAGTAAAATATACTTCAGATTTTGCACCCTTTTTTTACCGATTAATTGCTAAATATATAAATTATTTTCTTTTAATATTTTCTAAAAAAATCTAGTAAATAAGCTAAAGCTTTATTGTTTTTCATCGGTACCATTTTCTCCACCAATAAAACTAAAGAGCTCCTAATAAATCTCTTTCTCTAGTCATTTTCTCAAGCTTTGGTTTTGCCAGAAACCCAAAATGCATGCTTCTTCCCTGCATTTCTCTTTCTTGTTCTTCCTCAAATCTGTATTTTCTCTAAAACCCAATTAATTTTTATCTCTTGTTATTTTCCCTTAATCCATAGTAATTTTAATACCACGGAAGTTAATCTTCAATTTTGATTACTAGTGTATTTTCCCTATAATTGATAAAATTGTGACTGCCAAAAGTGAGATTCATGCTCAAATATTGTCACGACCCACCTTGTTAAGTCGCAACGGTCCTAGGGTATGAGTGGCCATAAGGGCACCAAAAACCCGTAAAACTCATTTCACTCGTAATCAATTAACATTCATCACATTGAATCATATCCCAATATCGTAACCTAATCACATTTCCTTGTTACCCATTACCTACTATCATTTCCATTTATGATATCATTTATACACATAACTTGTAAAACCTTTAAAATTTCATTTCATATCATTAATTCAATGTTCAATAGTTCATGCATCATTACAATAATGGTTATGATACAAATCATATTATACAAACATTTTATAACATATTAATGCTAAACCTTTAATAATCATTCATGTTACATATAAACCCTATAATTTTCAATAACTATGGAGCTCTAACTTACAACACCAGAACTTAACAGAACAATTTCCAAGCGAAAGATGGACTTAGAACTTTTACTTTGTTAACTCATTGACTGTACCTAAAAAGTTTAAACCACTACAATATGAGACAGAGCTCAGTGAGTACATAATAATACAATACAGATTAAATAAATGGTGTGAAATTTAAGGGTGATTCCTTATAGCAATAAAGTAAAGTTGGTCAGAGAATATTCTTATGGAACAATTTTCGCATATATATATATATATATATATATATATATATATATATATATATATATATATATATATATATATATATATATATATATATATATATATATATATATATATATATCACAGATATTATATCTTTAGCAGAATAATTTCTTTTATGGAAACGATGTGTTTCCCTCATAATCAATCGAGTGACGGCATACGCCTTGCTCACTCCCACATTCCTAGTCACAAGTATAACTGGTCAAGCCATACGTACTGGAGACTTTAAACCCTTCCTAGCTAAGGTTCGGATAATCTTTACCCCATCCGCAAGTCCATTACCATTGTGCACAATGTCTGATGTATTGCCCCACATTAGAGAGATATTCTGCTTATCACGGTATCATTATAACGTTTTTCCTTTACATCCATTAATAATTCAATGGATAATATATTAGTAACAATTAGGTTCTCATCATTGATCACATTATAAGATCAAAACAATATAAACTCATTTGGCCAAGTGCCATAAAGAAATGTTTAATTCACTTTCACTCAATAATCAAGAAAGTATCATATCAACGGTTCAATATTCAATAAGCAAATTAAGCTTATCAAGAAATCGAGAATGTTCAATAAACAATTCAAATCTCAATAAATCAAGAAACATTATAATAGATAGTTCAATATCAATGAGCAATTCAACTTATCAAGGAGTTGGCATACTTTTAGCAATAAGGTTTTCAAGCAAATAACACGAAACATATTATATTATTAAGTACTCACCTTAGACTTCTTTGCTCTTATGTACATTTGACACTGATACGAATAGTGCTCCTTACACTTTTACCCAATATCCTTGCCCTTGTTATTAGACTCTAAACGTTGCATTTCAATCATAAATCAATCACTTCCTCATTATCACATTACTTAATTTAGTTTAAGTTATTAACACTCCTATCTTATTTACAACTTAGCATTCTTAAAGTTAAAATATTCTATACCTATACTTACTACTAAACTTAACATTTCTCTAACTGTTCTCCAATAACTCACTTAAAAAGAATAATTCTCTTTTCTTCCAATGTCACATTTCAATCTTCATATTATTCAAGTAAAATCAAGTAAGCAATTTCCACCAACATTTCCATAAATTCGAATTATCCACAATATCACAATCAAATGGTCCAACCCGGACCTTCAATACACTAATCTCATCCGCCCATTTCATTCATCATTATCAAGCTAATAACCACTAATTCAATTCAATCAATACCAATATCCATATCTCACTTCATTCTTCCAAATAATTCAATTCAATTAAATCAATTCTAATATCAACATTTCACTTCAATCTTTCAATTTAATCACCAATAATACTCAATAATCATATAAATAACAATTAATTCAATTCAATTATCTCATTTAATCACTTAATTTCAATAAACTATTTACCTAAATTCTTACAAATAAAATCATAATTCACTATTTATACACAATTAGAAGTTGGGATTTATACCATATGCCTCGGTTTAATGAGCCAGAGCTTATGTCTGAATTTGTCGGTTTCAGAGGTTGCCGGAAAATTTTCACGATGACCAAATCACAATCCAAAGATATCATCGGTTAACTTATGATGTGAGGAGTCCAAATATAACTTTTGTTTCCCGTAGTTTGCTGGAAAACAGGTAGAAACGACGTCAATAGTCGTTGATGTCGCTGGATTCTGATCAATAAAAAAGTTATCTAAAATTAGTAAACAATATACCAAATCGAAGCTGGAATCACAAGGGATTCAACCATACTAATTTCATTAAAAACGAAGATCGGAAAGTCGTTGGAAAATGGCCTAGAAGTTTCAACCGGCGGCTCTTTAGAGGGGGCATGGGCCGCCGTCCGGTGGCCGCGGGCGACGAGCTTCTACCGATCGACAGGGCGGCACTCGCTCTTCCTCCTGGTATGGCTCATGTCGATCAGCAGTGGTCCGGTAGTGCCATGCCTCTCTCTCTCTCTCTCTCTCTCTCCCCTTTGCCTCTGCTTCTCTGTTTCTATCCGTTCCCCTCTATTTCTATTTCTTCTTTTGCTGCTCGATTTGGGCTGTGCCAACTTTACTTATTCTTTTTTTTTTTTCCATATATAAATATATACTAACTTTAATAATGATAATAATAATAGCAATAATAATAATAATATTTGTCATATAAATTCTAAAACAATAATTTTTTTACCAAAATATTAATTTCATCATATTATCCAATAATTATAATATAAAAATCATAATATATAACTTTAAATATTAATTACATAAATTTCTATATTTTATAATAAAATTTCAATTTCTTTAATTTAAAATTTTATCAATTTGGTAAATAATAAATCAATATTTCATTTAATAAAACATTCTCTTAAAAATATTAACATAATAATATAATAAATCAATATCCTTTCAAATATTAATTTTAAATTTGAAATAATTTTCTACTATTTCGAATACTCATATAACAATATTTATAAATCATATATATAATATCAAATATCAATATGAGTTTAGCTTATCAATATCAATATAATAATGATCACTATCAATATCAATATTCAAATGAAAATTTATAAATTTTGATAATTTTGAATATCAATATAAATATAACAATAAAGGAAAATATTTTCATATAAAATTATTACTTTAAAACATTTATATTCAAATCATTTGAATATTTAAAAATATTCATTTTCAATTTGGCCATGTATTATGATACCAATCGGATATCTTTACACGTATACTGTATATATGTCCTATATCGGGTTGAGATATTACATTCTTCCCCCTTTTATGAAATTCGTTCTCGAATTTCAAAACACTTCATATAGGAAGTTACAATAACATTAGCATATGCTATTACTCCAGATACCTTATTGTTGTACATGAAAACTATTCATTTACACGAATTTATCAAAAATTAATTACATCATTCACTCATTGTCAAATCATTCATTTAGAATTTATCTCTTTTGATACTCTTATAATTCTTAAGACTCTAAACAATATTGTATATAGACGCCGTAATATCATCACTGCTGTTAAGAGACTTTGGGTATTACAAATATATTATGTCGAGAGTTCACAATTTGTAAATTAATTTTGTTTCATTCATTTCACTCTCGGGTTGCAATTTTAATTCTCTTCATCTCTTGCATATAAGGATTTCGGAGTGGGAGAGCTAAGAAGAGAATAGTTCATGAGTCTAAAGTGGAAATTCTCTACTGGATTTTAGATAAAGGAAATGTCATTTTTAATTTTTCTCCATTTTTGAATTTATGTGACTCTTGGTGTGTGCACTTCTTTGCTCTATTTTTGGAGATTTTTGTCCTTATTGTATCATGAGATTATTAATTAATATTCATATTTGGTGATAAATAGATAAATTTCTTAGTTTTCTTAGTTTTGAGCTTAAAGATCATTTTCTGAAAGTTCAAGTCTTTATATTTTAGTTTTTATCTATCCATAATCATTTCCTGACCATGAATACCATTTCATGATTAAATGTTCCTTTTTTTTAATTATATCACTTAATAATGAATTTAACTGCTTTAAAAACGGAGTGACAACAAACCGAATGAAAAGCAATAGTCAAATAATAAAAATATGAATTAATAGAGAAAAAAAACTAATATGTGAAAACTTTTACTTTTGAGCTTGAGTATTAGTTGTTTATTGTTTTTTAATATGAAAATTCTCTGTTATTTGAGGGTGTTGATTTTAATTTAGTTGTGGCTTGAAAATTTTGGTCTTTGAAATTAAAGGAAATTCTTTAAATTTGCTGCTTGTTGCACTTATAGATACTTTTGTGTGTTAAAAAAAATAATAATTTCTTGATACTTACAATAAGTGAAATCTCAAAATTTTGAATTCTAGCATTTTCAAACTACTGTGATTTTTGGCTCTTTGGTTACTGCAAATTTTGCTATTAGTTTGAATTTTTCACCCTTCCTACTATTGAAAATGTTAAGAATTGAAATTTTAGTAGTATGGAGTTGTAGTAAAGGAATTTCACTAAATATATAGAGAATAACTTGTTTGGAGTAGTCTTAGCCATCTTGGTCATGGTATTAAATTTGATGGTGGTTAGCAATTGATAGAAACTTGAAAGAGCTTTTTAGATTTATTTTCTTGTTTGATGTTTAAATGTTAGGGTCCCTAAGAAGTTCTTTTCATTAGTTTATTTTTCCTTTTCTTTATTGCCTGCATTAATCTAACACATTCTATTATTTAAAATGGTCTATGTAATTTTAAATTTCAAAGAGTTCATTGAAAGTTGTGTGATCATCTTTGATCCACTATTTTAATGAATTGTACCTTTTCAAGTCACAATTCAATGTTTATGTTTAAAAAAAATTATCATTTGTACCAAAAAAAGAATGAAAAAATATAGCTTCATGTGAATCTTGAATTGGATATGGAATTTGTTATGGAAAATTGGATGTTGCTAGTTTCGAACTTAGGTTGGTAGTATAGTTCTCTCCTCAACTAATTTAATTGTTACATTAATAAACACTAAATAGTGCACAGTAGTATAAGAACTATTTATAATTTCAATTCGATGCGCAGTTGTTGTGATAAAATGAATTGAAAAGAAAAATCTCAATCTTTCCATTACTTTTGACTTTATGTGAATGTAGGATGATTAAGCAACTTGAACATTTACCAAAGTTTCAAACTAAGGAGGACAAAAGGTTAAAGCATGACTTTTAACTTCATTTCACAACTGTTGGCAACTAGTTTTAATCAAACTGACATAATTGAAAAAATCAATTTCATTGTATCTTGCTTTAAACCAAAATGAAATATAACCAAAAGATTCATGTTTTGAAATGCAAAATATTTAGTAAACATTTAGGACCTCTTTTTTAGTTGTCTTTCCTGTTACAACAATGTACAATGTGTTTATTTTATATATTATAATAGGAAGCCTTACAAAAGCTACTTATATATTACTCTGATCTCTAGACATGACCAAGTTGTGTAACTTAATATGTTTGTAGTATCAATTTGCATTTAATATGTTTTATGAAATACAAATTGGGTTTAGCTTAGTTGGTATATGACAAGTAATCACAATGCAAATAAAGTAATGGATTCAATGCTCAATCCCTAATCATAACAACTAAAAACACATTTATGGTGCTTGTTGGAATTAATTCTATTGCTACATATATACTATATAATTTTCACTTAAATGCACATATTTTATAATCTAATGCACATATTTTACAATCTATGTCTATCTAAATTTATAATTTGTGCTGGTATTAACAAGCCATTAGAATGACTAAATTGACTGTGTAATAGGCCAAGTGGTGTCCTCGAGGAATTTGATTCCTAATCTATATTTATCATGTGTTTCAAGAAGGTCATTCCATTACTGATGGCCATACTAATCAAGGAGTTGGTAGAAGCTCAGATATATGGCTTAGGTAGGATTCATTTCTTTAATCCATTTAATGGATGTTCTTATTCTGGTATATTCCACTTATTGCAACAACATTTTTGTCTATCTAAATCTTGACAGTGGCTTTGTTTGGGCATATTTTTCGGTGAATGTTGCCTTGATGCCCAAACAAGTGGTTTCTACTTTCTGAGTCTCTATAGCCTGTCTTCCTTATTATTACCTTTGTGGTGTTTTTGGCAGAAAATTGATACTTCTTTGCCTTTTAAGTCCACTTGGCTTTTGCTTATATGAGACAAGCACTTATATACCTTTTCTTTATTGCAAAAAGTTTTTTTTTATTTATTTAGATAGTTTAATTAACTGTAGATTTTTTTTTTTGGCCTATCACTATTTTAGATTTTTTAGACCTTAGCCTCTTTGGCTTTATGTTTCCTTGTCTTTTTATTGATAATAATAATCTTTCTAATATGGCTTATCAAAAATAAATTTGAGCAAACAAAAAATATGATATAGTTTTGCACTGAAATTCACAGGAAAGAGGTCTATGCAATAGTAATATTATAAAGCATGAGGCTTCAAATACCTACATACTTGTAGAGAAAGTTGAGAGACTTATTATGCTTAGAAAGAAAGTTGAGAGACTTAGTGCAGCTTAAATTTAATTATTATTTATTGTATATTGTTGACTATACCATTTGGACCAAAACCATGTTAGAGCAGAGTTGACTAAGCTTTTTGACAACACACCAACACCCCACCCCCCACACCGCCACCCCTCCTTTCCTTTTCTCCATCAAGAAGTTGATTTAAATGTATAAGTTGAATTAAGAGTTGTATTTTTGTAAAAGTTAAAATTCTTATATCTTTCTAATATTGCTCCATAGAACAAAGAGATACATGTGCCAACGACTTAATGAAATGAATTGAAAGATTTTAGATTTTTTTTCTTAAATTTTTGGCCAACCATGTAATTGTAAATCATGTATGACTATACACTGTTTTATAGCTACAAATAAACTAATTAAAGCACAACAAATAAAGGTTAATATATAAATAACTGTTATATATTTTCAAGAAGTCATGCCAAATATACTATAATGCCTTTCTCTTCATTATTTTGCACTAATACTTGAATGTGTATAATTTTGTGCTTTTGATTTGATTGTATATATTTATTTAGGGGTAATTTAGGGAATGATTGTGCATTTTAATTCTTAAATTTGTCAAAATTCAATACTTTATTTATTTGAAAAATTTTGATCAAATTTGCATATTTGGGTAATAAGTGCATTATAGTGTTCAATTATAAATTTTTCAAAAATGCACAAGCTTGTGCGAGAAAAAATGCATAATCCTGCGCATTTTGAAAAGTTTCTGCCAATTTTTGGATAGCATTTCAAAAATACACAAGCTTATGCAATTTAAATACACAACCTCGTGCATATTAAACACTTTTGCTATTTTTTGGTCAATTTTTTAAAAAATGCACAGGTTTGTGCAATTCAAGTGTATAACCTCATGATATGTTATATATAAATGCAAAAGTGAAAGGACCCATTTTTTTTTTTTTTACAAAATATCCATGATTTACCACATTATATTATAACCTTAAGAGGTTGTAAATTATAGTAATATTTATGATTTTGATCATTATTGTGCAACTTTAAATATTAACAAAATATAATCATTTTTTACAAAAATCTCAATATTTTTACAAAATATCCCTAATTTTGCAATTATTTTGTAACATTAAAATTTTCAAATATAACACTATTTTACAAAATTTTTAATAAATTTACAAAATATTCCTGATTTTAACCATTATTTTATAATCTTAAGAATTTACAAAATATGACAATTTTTTAAAAAATTCTCAATAAATTTACAAAATATTCCTGATTTTTCCCATATTTTTTTAATATTAAGATTTATAAAATATGACTATTTTTTATAAAATTTCTGTAAATTTACAAAATATCCTTGATTTTGATCATTATTTTGTATCATTAAGATTTATAAAATATGAATTTTTTTTATAAAATTCTCAACATATTTATAAAATATCCCTAATTTTAGCTATTATTTTGTAATATTGAGATTTATAAAATATGACATTTTTTACAAAATTTTCAAGATATTTAGAAAATATCGGTAATTTTGGCCATTATTTTATAATATTAAGGATTTATAAAATATGGCTATTTTTTATAAAATTCTCAAGATATTTATAAATATTAGTGATTTTGGCCATTATTTTATAAAATTAAGGATTTACAAAATAAGGCCATTTTTTACATAATTCTCAAGATATTTACAATATAACAATGATTTCGGCCATTATTTTATAACCTAAAGGATTTATAAAATACGACCCCCTTTTTTATAAAATTTTCAAGATATTTATAAAGTATTACTAATTTCAACTATTATTTTGTAACATTAAAAATTTACAAAATATGCATTTTTTTACAAAATTCTTAAGATATTTATAAAATATTACTGATTTTGATCATTATTTGGTAACTTTAAGGATTTACAAAATATAATAATTTTTTGCAAAATTCTCAAGATATTTATAAAATATAGCTGATTTTGATCATTATTTTGTAACTTTAAGCATTTACAAAATATTATCATTTTTTATAAAATTTTCAAAATATTTATAAAATATACTGATTTTAATTATTATTTTGTAATATTAAGAATTTATAAAATAAGACTATTTTTTACAAAATTTTTAATATATTTACAAAATATCGTTGATTTTAGTTATTACTTTATAACCTTAAGAATTTACAAAATAATGTCATTTTTTACAAAATTATCAAGATTTTTACAAAATATCACTAATTTTTGCTATAATGTTATAACCTTAAAAATTTATCAAATATGGTAATTTTTAATAAAATTATCAAGATATTTACAAAATATAACTGATTTTAGCTATTATTTTGTAATCTTAAATATTCACAAAATATGGCTATTTTTTACAAAATTTTCAAGATATTTATAAAATATTAATGACTTTGACTATTATTTGGTAACTTTAAGAATTTACAAAATATAGCAATTTTTTGCAAAATTCTAAAGATATCTACAAAATATAGTTGATTTTGGTCATTATTTTATAACCTTAAGAATTTACAAAATATTATCATTTTTTACAAAATTCTCAATATATTTACAAAATATACTAATTTTAATTATTATTTTGTAACCTTAAAGACTTATAAAATAAGACTATTTTTTACAAAATTTTTAAGATATTTACAAAATATCATTGATTTTAACTATTACTTTATAACATTAAGAATTTACAAAATATTGTCATTTTTTACAAAATTATCAAGATTTTTACAAAATATCACTAATTTTTGCCATTATTTTGTGACATTAAAAATTTATAAAATATGACAATTTTTTACAAAATTCTCAAGATATTTACGAAATATAACTAATTTTAGTTATTATTTTGTAATTTTAAAAATTTATAAAATATGACAATTTTTTACAAAATTCTCAAGATATTTATAAAATATCAATGACTTTGACCATTATTTTATAACATTAAGGATTTATAAAATATAGACTTTTTTTATAAAATTCTCAAGATATTTACAAAATATTACTAATTTCGGCCATTATTTTGTAACTTTAAAAATTTATAAAATATGACTTTTTTTTTACAAAATTCTCAAAATATTTACAAAATATAACTGATTTTGAATGTTATTTTATAACATTAAGGATTTACAAAATATGACCATTTCTACAAAATTCTTAGATATTTACAAAATATGCTAATTTTGATCATTATTTTGTAATTTTAACAATTTATAAAATAAGACTATTTTTTATAAAATTTTTAAAATATTTACAAGATATCATTGATTTTAGCTATTATTTTATAATCTTAAGAATTTATAAAATATGGTATTTTTTACAAAATTATCAAGATTTTTACAAAATATTACTAATTTTTGTCATTATTTTGTAACCTTAAAAATTTATAAAAATATGGCAATCTTTTATAAAATTTTCAAGAAATTTACAAAATATAATTGATTTTGGCCATTATTTTGTAATATTGAAGATTTACAAAATATGACCATTTTTTACAAAATGCTCAAGATATTTACAAAATATCAATGATTTTGGCCGTTATTTTGTAACATTAAGGATTTACAAATATGACCATTTTTTACAAAATTTTCAAGATATTTATAAAATATTGATGATTTCGACCGTTAGTTTGTAATTTTAAGAATTTACAAAATATGTTCCTTTTTTTATAAAATTTTCAAAAAATTTATAAAATATCTCTGATTTTGGCTATTATTTTGTAATCATAAGAATTTATAAAATATGACCATTTTTTACATAATTCTGAAGATATTTATACAATATCCATGATTTTTACTATTATTTTGTAATCTTAAATATTTACAAAATATGGCTCTTTTTTATAAAATTCTCTGTAAATTTACAAAATATCTCTAATTTTATGCATTATTTTGTAAATTTAAAAGGTTTACAAAATATGATAATGTTTTATAAAATACTCCATAAATTTACAAAATATCCTTAGTTTTGATCATTATTTTGTAAACTTAAGTATTTATAAAATATGATTATTTTTTATAAAATTCTCAGAATATTTACAAAATACCTTGATTTTGGCTATTATTTTGTAATTTTAAGATTTACAAAAGGTAACCAATTTTTATAAATTTTTTAGGATATTTATAAAATATTCCTGATTTTTGTTATTATTTCATAACCTTAAGAATTTACAAAGTATTGCCATTTTTTATAAAATTATCAGGATATTTATAAAATATTCTTGATTTTAGCCATTATTTTATAATATTAAAATTACAAAATGTGATACTTTATTACAAAATTCTACGGATATTTACAAAATATCTTTTATTTTAGCTATTATTTTATAATCTTGAGAATTTACAAAATATACTACTTTTTTATAAAATTCTTTATAAATTTACAAAATATCTCTGGTGTTGGCTATTATTTTGTAATATTAAGATTTACAAAATATAGATATTTTTTACAAAATTTTAAAGAAATTTATAAAATATCCCTGATTTTGAACATTATTTTGTGACATTAAAATTTACAAAATATGAATATTTTTAATAAAGTTCTAAAGAAATTTATAAAATATCCCTAATTTTAGCCATTATTTTATAACTTTAAAATTTATAAAATGTGGCTTTTCTTTTTATAAAATTCTCTGTAAATTTATAAAATATCTCTAATTTTGGTATTGATTTGTAACCTTTAAAATGCACAAAATAGGGCCCTTTTCTACAAAATTTTTCTTAAATTTACAAAATATCCCTAATTTTTCTCATTATTTTATAATTTTAAGAATTTATAAAATATGACTTTTTTTTTTATAAAATTCTCAAGAAATTTATAAAATATCAGTACTTTTACCCATTATTTTGTAACCTTATTTCTATAAAGTTCTTCATAAATTTATAAAATATCAGTGATTTTATCCATTATTTTGTAATATTAAGAATTTATAAAATTTGCACTTCTCTTATAAAATTCTCCACAAATTTACAAAATATCAGTAATTTTACCCATTATTTTATAATATTAAAGATTTATATATGATTTTTTTTTACAAAATTCTCTATAAATTTATAAAATATCAGTGATTTTATGTATTATTTTCTTAAGAATTTACAAAATTAGATTTTTCCATAAATTTGCTAAAAAAATATTATTTTTTATAAAATCTTGAAAAATTAAAAAAAGATATTTCATATTTTTATTTTGTAAATGAATACTTTTTATAAGAAATAACATTTTTTTTAATAAAATCCTTTAACAACTTATAATATAGTTAATGGTAGAAATTTCGTTAATTTAATTTCTTTAATTTAAATTAAAAGTCTTTTTTAATTTAAATTCTTATATATAAATACGAAGAAATTTTAAAAATGAAGAAAATAATAATATAATTATAAAAGTTTATTGATATTCATGAGACTAAAATGATCATTAAATAAAAACTAAATAGATAAAAAATAAAAAATAATATAATTTTTATTATCTCTTAAAAAAAAAAAACCAACACCATCCTGTTATAAATAAAATGGAGAAGAATATGAACAAAAAATATAGAGAAGAGAATAGTTTTTCTAATTATTCCATTCAATAGTGTTAAGCCCTTTATATAGAGTACAAAAGAGAAAGAAATAGGAAGCTTTTCCAATAAGAAAAATACAAGAAATAAGAAGTTTTTCCAATAAGGAAAATACAATCAATACTAATATGGAAACTAGAATATTCATGTATATGTAAAGAAATCAATCAAATCTTATAATATATCATAACACTCCCCCTTGATGTCTTTTACAAAGAATATGCCTCGTTAAAACCTTACTAAGGAAAAACCCTGTGGGAAAAAAAAAATCTTAATGAAGGAAAAAGAGTACATTATTCTTGTAGGGATTTGTGCCATAACACTGCCTCGTTAAAAACCTTGCCAGGAAAACCCAATGGGACAAAACCTAAGCTAAGGAAAAAAAGAGTACAGTGCATTAAAATCTCCCCCTCATGAAAATATGATTTTTATCAAATATCTCTTAGCTGACGCATGCTAATTTTATTGACTAACTTTTCAAATGTGATTGTAAGGAGTGCCTTTGTAAACAAATCTGCCAAGTTGTCAAATCGTATACTTAATGATGTTTAAGTAATATCCACATATAATAATTTATTTGTAGTACTCTCTTAGGATATTACTTGCGCTATGAATATAACTCGTTAAAAACCTTATTAGAAAACCTAGTGGAAAAAAATATATTTAAGGAAAAGAGTATATTTCATGCGCTATTTTTTCATTGCACAGATTGCCTCATTAAAACCTTTGTCCAAGAAAATCCTGTGGGATAAAAACTTGACTAAGGAAAAATAGTACAATCATATACTAATTCGCTCCCCCTGATGATAACAGATTTTAACACGGCGTATACTAATTGATGAAATGATGCCGTTTAAATACCACATTAGGTAAAAACTTAGTACATAAGTCTATTAAATTGTCACTCAAGCGAATTTGGTTGATATATCTTCTAGAGTTTATGAATATACAAGAATTTGGGTGAAGTTTATGTCTACTTCGTTACCCTTAATATAACCACCTTTAATTTGTGCAGTACAAATTGTATTATTTTCAAAATACAATGGGAGTATCTTTTAGTGAGGTACTTCAGGATCATAAAAATCTTTATAAAATTGCAGTACCACTATAAGTGAATACATAGCCAGTCTAAAGTCTATCATCATATAGACTAAGCAAATAACTAATATTCGCATGTAGACCAATTTTAAATATGAATTATAATATTAATAGTATATTGAAGATAATCTTTTACACCATTTTAATATCTCTTTGTAGGTGCAAAGCTATACCTAGCTAGAAATTTTTTCTTACAAATGCAATATCAGGCCTGATGCAATTCGCAAGACACAAGAGTGCCCTATAGCACTTATATATGGTACTTCAACACCAAACAACTCTTATTATCTTTTTTAGGTCTAAAATGGTCTCTCTTCACTTCTAGTGAGCGGACCACCTATTGGTGTGCTTGAGGGAGAAGATTTATCCATGCAAAAATTGCTTAAATATCTTTTCCACATAAGTATACTGGTGTATTAGGACTCCTTAATAATCAGTCTGCAGGCCGATACAAAATTTCATTTCCTTTAAATTTTTCATCTCAAACTCACTTTTCAAACAGGTACATACTTATTTGAGTTCATTAGGAGTCACATTGATATTTAAATCAACTTATACTGCAATAATAACATATACCATTCTATGGTCTTTTATGAATACAAATTGACATAGTGTATTATTCACATGTCTTTTTTTCAATAAGAATTTACTCAAAACAATCATACCACATGTCCATATTGCTTTAATCCATACATAGATTTTTGCAATTTGATGAAATATATGTCACATGTTTAATGTGTATTCATTTATGATATACTTTGTCCTTCTGGGACTCTTATTACTTTCATAAGGCGTACAATAAGCCTTTCATTAACTGCCATATTAATTAAGTATCGGAATATGATCATTTCCATAATAAGAGAATTATTTTTCTCATAATCAATGATAGAATGAGTCTAGCTCTACTTTAATTGCCTCATTCCATGATGATCAATCATGTTTATGCTAATATTCAGTTATACTTATAGATTATTGATCCATATTTTCTCTTGTAACAGCAAAAGCTACTGTTGAGGCAAATTTATCGTCGATGATAATTAAATTTCTATCAACTCTTTCTTATATCACAAAATAATTGAGATCTCATAGTTTTCATTTATATGATCATCAACTCCAGAAGCCATATCTGGAGGATTTAATTGTTCCGTTGTCTCAATCTGTGTCTAATAATTAGTTATAGCTCTTTGACTAAGATCTTCCTCTTTAGGAGGTTTCTCTTTAGGAGATTTTATGAGTGGCGCTGCTTTTCTTTTCCGTGAATTTTTGTCTTTAGTTCCAATTTACTATCCACGCTTCTCGCGTGTAGTGAGATTGATTGATTTTCTATTTGCAATTGTAATCACAACCCTTGCTAGGGTATTAGCAGCTGTAATATGAGACTTTGTCACTCTTTTAGCATTTATAAATGCATTTAGCAGTTAAGTTGCAATTTATTACAACTGTATTATTTTGTGAACTTCTTGTTCACTCTAACTTGTACATGGGCCAAAATTATTGAAAGAGTTTTCCTTCTAATAAATTTCTCGACATTCTTTAGCACTGCAGGTGCTTTTCCTCCCCCTAATGTCGAAAATATGCCTCATCAAAATAAATTCATAGTCTCTTTTGTGGACCCATTATCGTACATTGAGATAGATTTAATATATTCATGGCACAGAAAAAAAATTTATGACTCATGTCCTTATACAAGTTTCAAGGGAGAGTATATATGATGTACATAATGGCATTCATGCCAAACTTTCAAAGTTTAATTATTGAACTATAAGTTCAATACTTGAACTGCAAGTTCAATGCAATATATTGTGCATGTATACTAGGGATAAAACAGTAATTAAATAACTCATTATAATACACAACTTATAAAATCCTTGCAAATTACTCATTGAAGGAGTTTACATAAAATCATCAATATTGAATTGAGTTGTGTCCTCTATATGACGGTTCCTCTTTCAGAATGTCATAATTTACCAAATAATTTATAGTATTCACTTCAGGGAATACAGTTGTACTAGTGGGCATTATTTAATGATTTCTCATTAGCAATTATTCTTTTAGAATTCTCATTATCTACCAAATGATTTATAGTATTCACTTCAGGGAATATAGTTGTGCTAGTGGGCATTGTTTGATGATTTCTTATTAACAATTATTCTTTGCAACTATTAGAAAAATAATATTTGTAAATTTTCACTTTTTATATTGCTACTACAGGAGCATGTAACTTTATTACCGCACAATTTCAACTGTGAAGTAATTTTAAACATGATTAAATTATATTCTCAAATAAATTTCAAGTCTTGTAAGTGTAGGTTTAACCAATCATATTGAGTTTATGGTAGTACCACATATTTCAAGTGATTATATCTATCTTTAAAACTCTTCTAGAAAATATAAAAATCATTAATAGTAAGATATTCAACCTTTAAATCCTCATTTAAATTAGATTTAAATAGATAATAGCTTTTGCTTTTGCTAGCATCTAAATGTATTTCATTATCAACAACTCACGTCAAAAATTATTTCCATTAAATTCAAGAGCATATAAAAATTATCAACCAAACTTTAATTCACTATACTTCACTTTATTTAAATAACTTAATTTGCATATATTTAAAATATATCTAAATAGACCAATCAGAAAATAAATTAATATTAATTTTAACAAACATTAAATTCATAATTTATCCTACCAAGGAAAGGTAAGCACTAATTATGCTTCTCTATAACAATATAAATCCAACAATGTATGCAATCCGAAAATAAATTTATCAATTCATAAATTAACAAAACCATGTTACTTATATAATTTATATTAATCTCATCTCACATTTAAATATCTAATTGTTTTCACATCTAATACACATTGACATAAGTAAATTCAAAACATATATAACACACACAACTTTCTTGTAGGCTATTCAACTAACAAATATATATATATATATGTATGAGACATGTATTGTCCATAAAATAAATTTTGAGTTGAGATGTTAAGACCGAAGGATATGTAATAATATATACACTAGTAGAATCAATCTCAATTTAATGAATCAAGTAAACCTACTAATATGAACGCAAGATCACCATTTTCCCATAAAGCAAGTCAATCAATAAATGAATAATTTAAAGTCGGATTTTAATGCCAAAAAAATTATAAGCCATGACTTTAAAACTATGCATAAAATGTGTTGTTATAATTGATAACCAATTAAAAGTTGCAATTTGGTTGGTAAATCAAATAGGCCATACCCATCATTGTAATACATATAAACAACAATGAAACACCCAAAACAGAAAAATTAAAGCAAAAGGGTTTACCTTAATATTATGCCATACGCAGGTATTTTATTAATATCCAATTTATTCAATGCGTGTAGCTTAAATCAAATTTATTAGTTATTCAGGAATATAAAATATCAATTTTTCAAGGATGTCTATTTTATTAATTTGATTAGTCGAAGGAGTGATACTAGTATAAATAATTCTCACTCATGATATCAAGGCCCATCAATTAACATTGTCTAATATAAAATCATAATAAAATCAGTCTTTTAAAGACTTGTAGACAATGTATTTAGTTCTTCAGGAACATTTAATGATTTTTTAATGAATTTGTTTACTTTAATTAGTTTTTCAGGAACTATATAGAATATCAGTTATTCAGGAACTGTAGAGAATATCAGTTTTTCAAAAACTGTAGAGAATACCAATTCTTCAAGAATTATAAAAAATATCAATTTTTCAAGAACTATAATTATTATTAGTTTTTCAGGAACTTATAGCTTAGTTATTTATTTAATTAGTTTTTCAGGAATTATAAATAATACTAGTTCTTCAGGAACTAAAATTTAAAATATAATACTAATTCTCTAGAAACTCATAGCTTAGTTATTTATTTAATTAGTTTTTTAAGAACTATAAATAATACTAGTTCTTCAGGAACTAGTATTTAAAATATAATGCTAGTTCTTCAGAAACTAGAATTTAATTGATTAATCATTAAATAGTATATTAAATCTTTATAAATCTAAAAAAAAATGATTTTAAATAAATGATTGTAAGAGAGAATAAAAAAAAAATGATTTCTTCAAATTAATTAGCCCAATATGTTCAAACGATTTCTTAAAAAAAATGATTTAGTTTTTTTTCTTAAAAAAAATATTTGATACATAAATATTAATAATAATAGTAATTAATTAGATAAAAATTGTTTACCATAAATCTTGAATTTTATTTTTTCAAATTTTTTGCCTTAGCTGGGTTGTAGCAAACCACAAGCTATCCAAAATTATAAACAATTTTGTAGAACGATTCGTGCTGATAACGTGTTATAAATAAAATGGAGAAGAACATGAACAAAAAATATAGAAAAGAAAATAGTTTTTTTAATTATTCCATTCAATAGTATTAAGCTCTTTATATAGAGTACAAAAGAGAAAGAAATACAAAATTTTTCCAATAAGGAAAATACAAAAAATAGGAAATTTTTCCAATAAGAAAAATACAATCAATACTAATATAAAAACTAGAATATTCATGTATATAGAAAGATATCAATTAAATTTTATAATATATCATAACACATCCCACTAATTTTAGCGGAAAGGTTTTCCCAAAATATAATTCAAATATTTTCAGTTTTGTACTTAAAAAACTGTCCACCTCTTCCGCCGTTTATAATGTTTATATTTTTTTTATTAGTGGACACTTGTCACACTATCACTGATTTTAAAACTTGTTTAAAAATTACTTCAAGTTAACGGTAGAAAATATCTTGTTTGTCGAGGTGAATATATTTGTATATTATAAAAATTGACATGCTTTTTTTTTTTTTATGTAGTAGCAAAAAATATATAAATAATTCATATAATTCACTTATCTTAACGTGTCCAAGTTATTTTAATATTAAAATTTTATATAAAAATATTTAAAAAGTAATAGTACATATTATCATATAATAATAATGTATTGAATATAATATATTTTTGTTAGTTACATTTTGTATTTTAGTCATCCAAAATTTTTCTTTCTTTTTTAACATAAATTTAAAATAAATGACAACTCAAATAAGTTCCCAATAAACAATTTTGAAAATTATAATTTATAGTTCATATTATCAAATTCTTACATCTTCCTAGGTATATTTTAATTAATATTATATATTTTTTTATTTAATGAAATAATATCTCAATTCAATTTTCAATTTTCACACTCCATGCTAAGTCCATCTCTCTAGTTCGGTTGAGGCAAACCATCCATATTAAGACTCGAAAATTCGTAAACGAGAAAAATTCCTCATTAATATCAAAATTCCTGGTATTAAAATTCCTCATTTATAATTTGACTCAAAAAATAAAACCTAAATCAATGAGAAAAAATGCAAATTCTCATCAATGCTCATTTAAGAAATTTAGAGCATGGCTAAAATTAAACAAATCTATATATATATATATATATATAAGCCGAAATAAGATAACCTAAAAATCCATCATTGATAGGAACACCTATAGATAAAGTTTAACAGATGAAATAATGACGGCAAGATCAGAATCAATAAGGTGAAAAATTGGGGGAAAAGTAAAAGAACAAGCATCATTTAAACTTAAACCAAGCAAGAACTCTTTTCCATTCTTTTCATTGTTAAAGATTTAATACAGAGTTGATCATCTCGTCATCATCATCTTCAATAATAGTAAGAATATATAACCAATTCATCCTTTAAATTTATCACAATATGGTGAAAAAAGATTATATATGTAGCAGCATCATATATAAGAAGGGATCACACCCCAAGATACATCATTTCCGTATGCCTGCCTGAACATCACCGCCTCAGGCTCTCAACTATGTAGTCACAGTAGAGATTCCTGCAAATAACAGAAAAGAACACAAATGAATAGCAGAAGGGAATGAAAGAAACTAAAAAACAGAAAAGAAAAGAACATTTGGAAAAGCATTATGCTCTAGAGAAACCTTGATTCTCATGTCAATTTTAAGGATTAGGCAACGTAACATGTTCAGAGACTACAAAAGAAAACTTGGAAAATGCACCAACTAGCAAATACCACCAACTTTGATGAATGCTGAAGACATTTCCCTGACGGATTATATTCAGCGTATCCCATGCACATGCACTATCTCTTATATTTAGTTGAAGTCCAACTTACTTATTTTCATATAGATCTTACATAAATGCGAGTGCAAGGTGCACAACTTTCACACGATGATGCACAAAATAATTTCTTGATTCTCATTAGCAAACAAAACAATTAAAGACCAAGGCACTTCTCTGGCCTGGAACAATTCCCTTGTCCAGAACACAAGTGCGCATGTATTAGTTAAGACTAAGAGAGGTCTATAACTTACATGGAATGCTGAATTGCTTTATAGGCTTCAGTGGCTGGAAGAAAGTCATTAACAGCAACTTCCTTGTTTTCATTTTTCTTGTCTGAATATGTTATCAAGGAAAAACAAATTATATATAACTTTTATAGGCTTAACAAAGAGGAACAGTGCATGTAGTCCACAGGTTCCTTTCCAAAAATTAATAAATACTTGAAAGGATACAATCTTCAAAGAAGCGGCGGATCTCAGCCAAACGATGCGGTGGGAGTTCCTTGATATCTTCATAGTGGCGATACTCAGGATCATCCGCGCAGACAGCAATTATCTTGTCATCTTTCTCACCCTAATTTGTCATCATGAGAACATATTGATAAATATGAGCAACTTCTCTGACCCAGCATGAAAACAGAAAGAAACACAAAAAAATAAAGAGCAAATTTTTCTCCAGCTAGATACATGTACCTGATCAATCATTGGCATAAGCCCTATAGCTTTAGCCCTAAGAAAACATCCTGGAAGCACTGGTTCCTGCAAATGAATTTATTTATTATTTTTAGAAAAAGTTCCCCACAAGCAGTATCTTCTGGGTAAAAAGATCGAGTTAACTCATGTATGTGATAGCATATACAAATAATAGATAGAGCTAAAAGTAGTAGCAAAAAAAAGTAAAATATAATCAAATTATTCCAAGAAAGCATGCAAAGTGTGCACTCATATAAGAACATCTCCAATGGGCTTTTTATTTGCCCTAAGCTCTTTATAATAAAGAGTCAATACAAGAAAACAAGACTCCAATAGACTCTTTATTATTTAAATTTAAAATAGAGAGTGAATTTGGCTCTCCACAACTAGAGAGCCAATTTCACTCTTTATTTTAAATTCTACTTTCCATGCATGCTATTTATTAATTCTCTCATGAAATAAAAAGAGGAAAATGCTGTAAAATGAAAAGGAGGGAAAAAATTAAAATCATTAATGTTTTATCAAAAAGAGCAAAATTAGAAATTAAAATTTAAGAAGTCCATTGGACTTAAAAAAAGAAATTATACTCTTCATATTTAAAAAAAGATTAAGATACTCTTTGTTTATGTAAACGATGTTCTTTAAAATAAAGAACACCATTATAAATGCTCTAAGAAAAATATGTATCAAACCATATACCTGCATAATAATCAAGACATCCATGGGATCATTGTCCTCACAAAGGGTACGAGGAACGAAGCCATAGTTGTGGGGGTACACAACTGAGGAGTAAAGGACACGGTCAACCTGCAAATATAAACTTTTAGCAACCCATTGTAAATTAATGGAAGGGCACAAAGAAAACAAGCTTAGCATACATGATTACCTTGATGAGTCCAGTTTTTTTGTCAAGTTCATATTTCACCTTGCTACCCTTCCCAATTTCGACCACCTGCATCAATAGCCATATTTTCAAGAAATGAAATTTCAAATGGACTGCAATATGTTCATCAATATCAGTTTCACAAACTTTCTGTATTTTCTGTGTTATTAGAACTGTGAATTCAAATAGAACAAAGCAATATTGCAGGTAATATGGTAAATTGACAAGTTTTATTTTATAATCTCATGGCTTGGAAAATCAGACTTGGATAGAGTTCTGGTAAATCAGTAAAAGTTACTTTCACATCAAAACTACAGCTACAAGGATCAATTGAGGTTCGACAATTTGGAAACATTAGTATGCCTGCTCCTACAACTCCCATTCATTAAAAGAAGTGACTACCTAATCCCAGCATGCAATACAGCATATATGAGTTCAAAATTCAATGAATGCTGCACATTAGGTGGCGGCTAAGGTTCACTATACTTACGCAGTTGAATATCTTTGGAGCTCCAGGACCTGTATTTTAATGGAAAAAAAAAAAGAAAAAAGAAAAGCAATAAATAACATGTCATTAAATCAATAAAAGCACCAATTGAATATTAATTCTGCATGATTTATAGTGATACTGCCTACCTATCTCTAGATCATGCCAGGGGTGTGCAGCAACAGACCTCCTAGTCAGTGATGAAAGTATCCTTTCATTCAGAGGTGGATGCGAGGATGGTTGAGAGACATGGGCCTTGTCTGTGGTCTCAATAGTTGGAACCATATCTGCAACCTGAAAAAAAGAGGAAAAAAAACAATAATGAGTATCAACTGACAACTATCTTATGGATTATTTTATAATCTAGTTTCACCAAACGAAGCACTGTTGATCACATCCCAATTCCCAATTAATGATAATTTATATGTGCAACATAGTGAAAGAGTTGAATCTTAAATCACTGCATTGAATAATGAACACCAATACCACATAACAACAAGAAACATCAAAGGGAAACAAGTGAAGGATAAAACCCAGCCTTCCAATGTTTGCATCTGTTTGATTTTAAAGAGAATCATTTCTTCACGATAAATGTCCAATGCTGCAGAGAGACATTTCTGCACAACACCTAAAGCTCTTTATGATTTTCTTTGTTAACTATTTAAAAATAATTAATGCAAAACCAACAAAGATGATTTAAAAAAAATGCCCAAGAGATCACTTCTGGTAGATCAAACAAGCCCAGTACATATTATTATCATAAATAATCATCTTATTAGCCAATCTCAAACAAGTTCATTCATGTGATGCTTAATATAACAGGAAGGAACAAATTTGACTTGGGAATTAGGCAAATGAGAAGCAACAAATGGGAAACTGAAACGAAGTTCAAAATCATACAAAACTAAATCAGTTTACAGAGCAAATATCAACTAGTCCAATACACTAAATTCAAGTCTTTTTTAGTATGACATTTTATGAGAGTCAATATCGAGCTTTAAAAGCGAAAAATTGCTTTCAATTCTCAAAAGTCAATGCATGCAACTCCAAAATGCTGACCAAACAAAAGCTTTAGGCTTATCAAAATATAAATTTCTCCCAAAAAGAAAAAGGTACAAAATAATTGGAAAAAAATTACAAATTCTTCAAACTGTAAAATCTAAACCTCCTCCACCCCAAGAGCACGAAGCAGAAAAACAGAACCAACCAAAAAAAGCAACAAATATTAATCTGCTTGTAACCAAATAATTTCAAGCAAAAATAATCATATATAAACCAAAATCGAAGATTGCTTCAAAATCCACTGAATCAAACACAACAAATAAAAACTAATTGTCTTGTCATTGTACAGTGCAGATCCATAAAAAGAAAAAGAAAACGCAAAATTATACTTGAATCGAGTCAAAATAAACATAGAAAGAAGAAAAAACCCTAGAAAATGAAGATCTAAGTGCGATTAAGAAACGCAGTAACCCACCTGTAACATTTAGAAGGTTCTTCTAATCTTGGAAATCAAACGCCTCCTGAAAACGAAAAATGAAACCTCAAAAGAACAACAGAGAAGCACTTAGATCTCAAAAAAGAGAATATTAGAGAAGTGATGGTGAAGTTAATGAAGTCTGGAGGCTCAGTAGAGGGAGGCAAAAGAGCTGTACCGTGTTCCCGCTTTCTTTCTCCTTCGCTATTTAAAGGCCAAAAAAAAAAAAATGCAAAAGCAGAAATTTAATTAATCAAAATATCTAAAAATTCTAAAAAATATTTCAATTGCTTGCTTCTCCGTATATTCTTTTTTCAGCGAATATTTCATGTTCGCCAGCAGTGTTTTTGGTTTAATACGTGGCGAATTTTTATTCGATTGGTTTAACTTAATGGCTGGGATCCACTATGGACAGAGACGGAGCTCCAAACGGCCTTGCGGTGCAGTTTTCGTCCTCGTCAGTCCTCCCCTCCGCGTTATCGTGGATTTTAATTGAACGGTGAAAAAGTCTTTGTAACAGTTCCGTTTGAACAATTTCTTTTTCTTTTTTTTTTTTTTTTTCTTTTGAAAAGCAAAAAAAACAAATAGTGTAGAATAATATCAATGCATAAGAGCATATTTAACAATGCTCTTTATTTCAAAAAGTATATTTATTCAATAGAGAGTATCTTAACTGTTAAAGAATATAAAATTTTATTTAAATTCAATAAACTTTTTATATTATGTATTTTATTTTATTTTATCCCATAAATATTAATTATTTTAATTTTTAATTCTTCCTTTTTTAAGTTTGTCAAGTAGAAAAATAGTACTAAAATTATATATATATATATATATGATAAAATATATAAAAACTTGTTTTGTATAATTAAAATTAAATAGAGAGTGATATTTGACTTTCTACATATGGAAAGTTAAAAGTAACTTTTTTATTTTTATTTTTTAAAAATAAAATGTTCATTAGATTTTTATTTGTTGAGATTAATCTTTATAATAAAAAGTTTAACATATATAAATAGTGTATTGAGAATACTCTAACACTTGAGTTTTAAATATACAATCATTTTAGCTTATTCAGTTTTTATTTAATTCAGGAATTCAAATGTTTTATATATTAAATATTTCTGTAATATAAACTATAGAAATATATATTAAGGCTCTATTTATTTTATGAAAAATATTTTTTTGAAAAATATTTTCTCATTTTTTAGCATTAGGAAAGGTTTGAAAAATTAGTGAAATAACAAATATTTTTCTAATTAATGGAAAACTAAGTTATTTTTAAGGAAAATAACTTTCTATTTTCAAAACGAAATGTTATTTTTTAGATTTTGATAAACTTATTATAATAAAAGAAAAATATATAGATACAAATTTATTATCAATTACCAATCGATACTCACTACTAGTCACCACTAATGATGATCACCTGCCATCAGCACCATCAACCACCACTATATTTTCTATTTTTATATATTTTTTAATTTAACAATAAAATTTTAAAAATATGAAATTCTTATAAGTTTGAATATGTTTATTATCTTAATAAATAAAATTTTTGATATCATATCAAAACCATGGAAAATTAGTTTTTTTAGAAAATGGTTTTTCCTTGGAAAATATTTTTTAAAAATAAATTATTTTTTACAACACATCATAGCATATATATATATTTACAGAAGTTTCCCTGTAATTTTTCTATTGATTTTTCAACTCAATTTAGAATAAACAAATATATGCACAACCCTAAGTAAAGGTGGTCATATTGCATTCACCAAAAAATTATTGACACTCCAATATTTTTATCTTGAAACTGACTAAAATTATAATAAGCAAAACTATTGACCAATTTGAGATCAAACAAGAAGACAATGGGTTGGACATTATGATAAAGGACTTTGATGGATGCATTTCGTTGGACCTGCAAGACAAAAAATGGAGTCAGAAGGAGCCAAGTTAAAAACGCTCAAGTCAGTACCAAATAATTTGGCGAAGTGATCGAAGAGAGGGGGAGTTCTTTAAGACATTGTATTTTAGAAAAAGAATGGAGATGAGAGAGCATAGAGTTCAAGTTGCATCAGGTTGAAGAAGAGTTGTCTCTTTTATACCCTAAGTATTAATGTCCTTGCATGGATAGGTGTCAATGTGTAGTTTGTCGTTGGGCATTACATGTTGCTTGTCAGTTTTTGTGGGATCTAACCAAAGGGTATGATCTTAGAAGTCTCAGAGCATAATCCATTGCCTCTAAGTGATCCGTCCATGGCAGGAGGCACACTTGCTAGTCTTACATAGCAAGAGCAGTGTAGCTCCTTAGACGTGCTCTTTATTGGTAAGAATGGCATGAAAAGAGAGAGAAAATTGGTCCCTAGATTCCTTGCTAATTAAGGAATTTGTGATGGGTTGAGGGACTTTGGGCTTGATTAAATTTGGAATCTTAACAAGGGGAAGTAGCTTATATCGATGGACTTTGCCTCATTGAGCCCAATAAGTCTGGTATATTTTATACCTTATCAGAGGCCCTTGTTTTGCTAAAGTAAATTTCAATAGCTTTGGTTGAAATAGTTCGCTCCTCTTGTTATGTTGTATTAGGCTACTACTTTGTTGAGTGGCTAGACTTGATTAGAAGGTGGACTTTGTCTCAATTGGGATAACTCTAAAGAGAAGTTTTGCAATATGCTTACATTTGCTGTGTTTCTAATAGCAAAAGGCACATCATTAAATGTGTCAGTCGTTTGTAGGCGATGATTAACATGTGGGATCAGTAACGACTGCAAAATTTAGCAAAATAATTGTTGTTGTCTTCTCAATTTTTTGGGATAATGATTGGAGCAGTAAAAAAATTTTAAATACTTCTTTCCCTCTCTTTTTAGGGTCTTTCATTTTACTTTTCTTATTCTTATGCTTTCATCTTCTCTCCTTACTCTTGCTTTGTACTCCATTTTCTTACTCAAAAACCTTAAGTTGTCATCCTTTTTTCTTCTTTTTCTCTACATCCATAGCTCCTAAGGTTGACTGCCTAGCTCCTAAGGTTGACTGGCTGGCTTTCCTTATCAACTATTAGCACGATGTTTCTTACATTGCCACAGAGAACGATTTCAGCTACTTGTAGAAACTTGAAAGGAAAGCCTAAGAGCCTCTATATTCCAGAACCTCATGATTTAATCTTCACTAACTCTAAGAATCACATGTTAAAAGAGATCCCCAAAGACTACTACCACTATATTTTTTCCACCAACACCTAGAGTTTGACTTATGATTCCCTCTAAACTCATTCCTAATGGCCTATTTCAACCTTCATCCTGATAACATGAAGGACCTCTGTTGCTTCAAGGTGGTCTATAAGGCTTTGAATGTGGTGCCGACTTGAAGAATATTTCCAGTCTTCTACAAATTCATCAAATCCACCAAAGGGATCGCTTATACCACTTCAATGAGACCAAGGCACTATAACTTCATTGGAGAGGAGAGCAAGGTTGCTAATTGGGCGAATAAATTTGATGTTATAGTTTGTATTGATGGCAAGAGCAAAAAAGGACCAAGATTTAGGTTTTCTGGTTATTTGATGACTCTCACAACTAATCTTATCGATTGGCCAGAGGGAATGACTTATGACAAGTTCATCATCGTCAAGATCTTAATTTAGAGAAAGCATGAGTTTGACATCAAAACTCTAGGCACTTGCCTAACTTTGGAAGAGGATGAAGTTATGATTGTGCTTTGATGAAGTATCTCTTGACATTGAGATGGGTTATTGCTCTTTTAATTTTTGCTTGTTATGAACTAATTTGCTTATTGATTATTTT
This sequence comes from Reutealis trisperma, assembly GCA_947687605.1. NCBI lineage: Eukaryota > Viridiplantae > Streptophyta > Magnoliopsida > Malpighiales > Euphorbiaceae > Reutealis > Reutealis trisperma. Next base: position 30,470 of record CANTUT010000155.1, on the reverse strand, counting down.
AGTGCTTAAGATAGATCCTAAGTACTAGGCATAATTGAAGCACAAAACTCATAATGTTAATGTGAAGAAGCCCTCCCAGGGTTCCCTTTTTTGGATGCTACAAATGGGGAGCTCAGACTTTGCACTTACGAGGATGTAATCCTCGTCTCCAAAGAAGTATTTGCCAAAGAAGCTCAAACATAAGGGGATCCTTCTGATATAGTGCAGACTAAAGCAAAGAAGGCTTCTTAGTAGTAAATTTGAAGTGTAAAGATAAATGAGGCCACTATTGTTGCTGCTATTGTTATTACAAAAGAGTCTAAGACTTCGTCCGCTGAGCTCTCAGGTGTTTGGAAGGGCAAAGAGCCTGCAATTCTTAAGAGGAAGCTTGCTCTATGCAATGAGAGCTCTAATGAGGCCGAAGGTGATAAGGTTCTTCAAGCTATTATGAAGAAGTCTAGGTTGGAAGCTACCTTGGGCTCGGTAATTCAGGATGACGAAGACTGATCAATTTGGGTACTTGACCTCTTAACTGAAGATCTTGAAATGCCTGGGGTGATCATGGATGAGGCCTCTATAGTGACTCACCTCGAGGCCTTATCTATTGAGGGCCCCTCAAGTGCATCTTATTACTTCGTGAGCTTGAAATGTGCTATATTTGTTCTTCATCTGTTTGAATGTGTTGCATTTTTTGTGTTTTTGTTTACAAGAACATCTTTCCTAGTCCTTCCTGCTGAGGTAGAGGTAGATTTGGATGAGTTTAGGTTTCTAGTAAGGAAGCCTGAACACATACCTTCTTCGACACTTCCTGTTGATGAAGAGTTTTTGAATTCTAGCTTTTAGGAGGAGTTAAGGGCTGAACTTAAAGTTGCTCTTGATAAGGAGCGAAGGGTTAAGAAGGACACCATTACTCCCACCATCGAAACGAATAGAGGCAACACCTCTGTTACTAAGGAAGAAGGCAACATAGGAGCCCAAAAAAGCAGTAAGAGGCCTAAGTACCAATACTACCCCATCTCAAGCTTCACTTACATAAAAAGGAAGGAAGTTACTGGGTCAAGGGTAAAGGTTCATCCCCCCTTGTCCACTTTAAAGGGTGCCCCTATTGTTAGACCTAACTATATAAGGGAAGTGCATGCCAATCCTGCTTTAGTGAAGGAGATGCCTTTAATGAGGCTTAATTTAAGGAATAAGCATGCCCTGGGTTTGTTTGATGGCATATATGTGATTCCTGAAATGGCAGGGGCGGACGTTTTGATAGAATTCGCCACTAACTTTGCTCTTAGGCTCTGGCCCTTCCTCGAGCCTTTGAATAAGACCTCAACTTACTATCAAGCTTATCCAGAGGGGGATGTGAAGGGCCTATTATGTAAGTTGACTGCTTATTTTTGTCAATATATTGGTTATTATGTGGTTTGTTGTTTGCTTATGTTATTCTTCTTTGTTGACTTTAAGGATTGAAGGGACATTGTTAGAGCATTTTTCCGCCAAGATGATGATTACACTAAGGCTTAAGATGTCACTCTAAAGTATAAGGAAATCATATACAAGCAACAAGCTAATATAAAGCATCTTATGGATCAATTAGAAGAAGTGAGGCAAAGTAAGGTTAATTTTGATGAGCTTGAGAGGCTAAGGACAGAGAACACCAAACTCAAAGAGTGCTGCCCCCACTAGGAAGGTAGATTCAAACAAATTCAAGGAGATCTAAAGAGAGCTACCTAGCAATCTAAGACAATTGTCTCTCTGCTTTAGCAGTCATTGAGCGAAAAGTATAAGAAGACCAAAGAGCTCCAAACTGCTCTGTCTGAAGCAAAGAAGTGGGAGGAAGAGTCATAGAAAGAGATTGACTGGCTCAAGGATGATTTGGATAACTTAGAGAATCTCAAAGAGGAGCTTCGAATAACTAAGAACAACCTTGACTCTGAGGCTAGGACATTAAAAATTGCCCTGCTAAATGCTAAGGTGGCTGGGCTACGTTGTCTAAAATCTGAAGCAGTTCGTAAGATGGAAATTACGAACTTTTTGAAATCAAAAAGCCACCAAAAATTAGTTGTTATTTAGGCAATGTCTTAAGCCATCAAACTCTATAATAAGGTCTTGGACGATGCGGCTAAATATTTTCCTTTAATGTTAGCAAAGGTGCTTAAGAGAAAACCAAAAGAGCTTCCTCCTCTGCTAGTTGAATCTGAGTTCCCTATGACCTTCCCTCATGTTCCAGACTCTGTAACAAATGTTTCAGTCTCTAGGGCTGCTCCTTCTACCCACATGTTGAAGAGATTGCTTTAATCCCTTCATTAAAGTCGGTAGGAGAGATTCTATGACTTTAATTCATGAATTAATAAGTGAAGTTAGGGCTGCCGCAGTCTGAGCCTTTAGGTGGTACTCAAGCAATTGATGTCCCTGAGTCCTTTAATAAGCCTTCAGAAGATCCAGCTTCTCATAAGTCTCCTGATGACTTACCTCCATAGTCTTGAGGCCACTTTTTATTTCTCATTCATTTTTCATCATTTTTTTTTACTAAATTGTAAAGATACATTTGATCTGTATATAATATTTATGTATATTTTTGTCATACAATATACTTTATCTATTTCTTTTGGTAATTCATAATATTTCATGCATTTTTTTTTTAAGTATCCTATTGTTACTTAATTGCTTTGATAATGAAATAAATTGTATCAAACGAACTTGAAAAGCTCTTTCTAATTTGTGAGCTGATGTTATCTTACTAACTTGCTCGGTTATCCAGCTTATTTGTTAGGTTATATCTTTCCCTAATGAAGAAGAGAAAACATTTTCTATATGACAATGCTTAATTTGCCTTAATTTCTCATTCTTGCATAAAAGCCACTAGATGGCCTAGGTGTTCACCATTTTAAGCGCCTTGACTTAGTAAGGGCTTTTTCCTCGCTTAGAGGGCTTCGTTGCTCTACTAGTGTAGGGTTTACGTGCCTTGTCTTGGCAAGGGCTTTTACATCACTGTGAGACCTCGCCCGAATGCCCTTCCCTCACTAGAGAAATTGCCTTAAGGAAAGGTGAGTAATTTTTAAAGAGGTCATGGTATGAGTTTTGGTTCTTAGGATTGGAATGACTAGCATTCAGAAAATTGATTTTTTGAAAGTTATTTCGAGAGCCGCCATCCTAATTTTAGTTATTTTAAAATGGAAAAACTAAGAAAAAACTCATTTTATGACTCCAATTCATTAATTTTTAATTAATTTACTCAAAGATAAAATAACTAGTCTCGAATTAGGTTGAGCTCAGGGACTTAGTTTTTATTTTAAATAATTATGATTTCGCTCTTAATTTAATTTGACTTTGAAAATTAATTTCATGGATGATATTTATAAGATGATAATGCATGAATATGGCATAATATAAATGCATGGAAAAATTAAAGAGTAAATAAAGGAAAATATCCATAATTTAAGGAGAGTGTTCCTTTAGTTCTTATGGATTCTAGAAGAACCATATGATTGCTTCTTAATTTTAAAAATAATTAATTACATAAATTGAATGGGACGTCTTATCTAGCTCTTATGGGACTCTAGGAAGACCACATATTCCCTTACAAAAGCATGAAAAATAGATAATTATAATGGAAAATAAGTAAAAAATGAAATTAGTCTGAAATTGGATTTGAGGTTTGAATTTAAATTCGAAATGTACCTACAAAACCCATTGAATGGAGATCAAAACTCAGGTAGTTTATTCCATGATTAAATGAAGGGGTTTACAGATTGATTGGATTAATTTTGGTTTGGAGGTTGGATGAAAATACCTTTACTTTTGGTGGATGAGATAGGCAAAGTATTTTACCAGACCAAAATTCCATTTTATTAGAACCAGATGATTGGATTGATTAATTAATTAAAATGGTTAATTAATTAATGTGATAAAATAGATGGATGGATTAATTAATTAAGATGAAGTATGGATTAATTAAAAAAAGATTGATTTGTTATAAAAAAAAGTTATTAATTAATTAATTAAAAGAATTAATTAACTAATTAATTTTGAAAACATGATTAGTTAATTAAAATGATTAATTAACTTATATTAGGGTAGAATATTAATTAATTAAAAGGATTAATTAATTAAAGAGAATGATTGAAGAGAGAAGAAAGAGAAATAGTGGATAGCCATCTATACTAGCTCCTAGGGTCAGTGAAATAAGGAAATAGAGGAAATATTCATAAAAAAAATAGGGGTGAGACAATTTGGAAAGAGGAAGAGTGAAAAGATCAAAAGGATAAAGTTGAAAAGGAGTTAAAAATGTTGAAACATTATATTGGGGGACATTTTAGAAATTTTGGATATAGGTGGGGAGACTAGGCCAATGGTACCACCAGGCCTCTAAGTGGCGCTACTTGATGACTGGCGGCATGCTGCTAGCTGACTGGCAATACTACCTAGAGCACTGGTTGCACAATTGGCGCTCTAGTGACAGACACATGGCATATTATTATTATTTTTTTAAGATATTGATGTTAGCCCATCTTGAAAAATTGGTTGTCCGAATGATAATATACTTGAAGTCTAATTTTTCTTTTGAGAATGCTACCTCTTTAACTCTCGCTCGCTAATCAACTTGTAAGACCACCGTAATGACTCTGCGTAGCGGGTTAAATTTAATAGATATCAAGGTGTGGCTGCATCAAAAGGTGTAAAATTGAGGGATCATAATCAATTGGAGGGCTTTGCTATCTAACCAATGCAAGACTTAGATGCCTTACCTTGGTAAGGGCTTTTGCCTCACTTAAAGGGCTTTATTGCTTGACCAACATAGGGCTTAGGTGTCTTGCCTTAGCAAGGGCTTTTGCCTCGCATATAAGGCTTCGCTGCCTAACTAGCACAGGACTTGTATGTCTTGCCTTGGCAAGGGCTTTTGCCTCACTTAAAAGGTCGTTGCCTGACTAGTGCAGGGCTCAGGTAATTTTTCATCGATGAAAATTCTTACACAAAATTTTTATATGAATTTTTCTTCTCATTAATAACTTTTATTACTAATACAATTTGAAGTGTTGAATGCTCTTGTATGAGAAATTTCAGCAACTTCTATTGTTTATAGCTTATATGTGGTTGTTCGAATGACCTCTTTCACTTTGAATGGGCCTTCCCATATTGGGGAAAGTTTGCCAGTGCCCTCTCTCTTTCCAATAGCTTTTAGGTGCCTCATCACTAGGTCCTCTTCAATGAACACTCGTGCTTTCATTTTCTTGTTAAAGTAATTTGTTGCCCTGTACTTATAGACAGCTAAATGAATACTTGATTGATCTCTTAGTTCTTCTAGGAGGTCCAAGTCCTCCTTTTAGCCTGCTAGTTTTGTTCTTCCCCATAAAAGTTCACCTTTCCACTTGGCATGCTAATGTCAATAGGTAGAATTGCTTCGATGCCATAGGTTAGACTAAATGGAGTTTTTGCAGTTAGGTCCCTTGGTATACTATAGGCCTATAACACATGATGTAGTTCGACTGCCCAGTTTCTTCCATACCCATATAGTCATCTCTTAAGGCATTATAGGATAGTTCAATTTACTACTTCAGCTTGGTCGTTTGACGAAGGATGAGCTACCAAGGAGAAGTGCTGGAGATTATTAAGACCTTCACAAAATGCCTTGACCTTTGTGTTATTGAACTATTTCCCATTATCATTAACAAACTGATAAGGGACTCTGAATCTATAAATCACATTCCTCCATAAGTAGTAATAACTTTATCAGTAGTAATAGTGGCTAAAGGTTCAGTTTTCACCATTTGGTGAAGTATTTCACTGCTACCAATAAAAATTTTCTTTGTCCTGGCATCATGGATGAAGGCCAATAATGTCCATTTCCCATTTATTGAATAGCTAAGGTCTAGACATGAGCACTTGCTCAGCTACTGGAACATTTTTGGTATTGTTGAATTTTTGAAAGGTAAGGTATCTTTTAACCATCTTTATAGTCTTTTCTTTCATCCTAGGCCAAAAGTATCCTTGTTAAATTGCTTTGACTACCAAAGCCTTTTCGCCAATGTGTATCCCACAGCATCCCTCAAGTATCTCCTTCAACATATATTATGCTTCCCTAGGCCTTAAACACCTCAACCACGGAAGGGATTATGCTTGCTTGTAGAGAATGCCATGATGCAGAGAGAAGTGGGCACTCAACTGTTTGACCTTCTTTGCTTCTTTCTAGTCATTGGGCATTTCACCTCTCTTTAGGTAGTTCTTAATTGGACCTATCTAGCATGGCTCATTATTAGTCTCCCATTACTTGTTCACTTTCTTGGATACTTGGAATGGTTAAAGACTCCATGAATATCCTTCGAGATAGTTTAGTAGGATGCATAGTTGCTAATTTGCTGAGACTATCTGCTTGATAATTATCTATTAGTGGGATCTTAAGGAACTACACTTCGACTCCTTGTCCTTGCATCTTTTGCATGATTGCTCTAACCTTTTTGAAGTACTTCATCATGCTTTCCTCTTTGGCTTTAAAGTCTCCCTTTATTTGGCCTAACACTAATTGTGAATTACTACGCACCTTGAGGGCTTCATAGCAAAGACAGTCAGTGAGAAGCAACCCCTATATCATGGCTTTGTGTTCAGCAACATTGTTGGTGGTGGTAAAGTCCAAACAAAGTGTATATTCAAACAAAAATCCATCATCTTTTTTTTTTTTTTAGTATAACTCTTGTTGCACTTTCTTTTACACTGCTGACTCCATCCACATATAATTTCCATATCGAAGTGACACAAGAAACTTTAGCCACTTTGACTTTTTTCTTAAACATTCTCCTTCTTTTATGGGTACGCTCATTGGCTCTATTCCAAACAAGCACTCAAAAATGAAGTCAGCCAATTATTGGGTTTTGATGGCTAACCTTGGTCTATATTATAGGCCATATTAACCCAGTTCTATCGATTAACAAAGCATTCTTCCTGAGATCTCAGGCTTATATAAGACTTTCTACAATTGCTTATCAATTACCACCACTCTTGGTGGGCTTATAAATACACTTTATATTTTATGGCTGATAAGAGCATGACATGGGCTAGCTTCTCTAGCGGGATGTAGTTTAGTTTAGCTCCTCGTAATACCTTTTTGAACTAATAAATGGGCTTATGAACATATCCTTCTTCTCTAATAGGCACTGAACTGATTGCTTAGTGTGAAGCAAACAAGTAAATCAAGATCTCTTGGCAAGGGTCTACTCAAGATTTGTTCCAAGACTAAAAATGGACTTCAATTCTTCAAAAGATTGTTGACAATCATCTTTCCACTTGAAGGTCTATGTTTTCCTCAATTTCTTAAAGAAAGGCAAATACTTTTCTGCAACTTGGGACATAAACTTGTTGAGGGATGTTATCCTCCTTGTCAGCCTCCAAACTTCCTTAGTGTTGCAAGGAGGCATCATGTCCAATATAGCCTTCACTTTGTCAGGGTTTGTCTCAATGCCTCCCATATACCCCCCAAAAACTTTCCTCTTTGAATGAAGAACGCATATTTTTTATGGTTTAGCTTCATTTCAAACTAGTCCGTCACTTCAAAAATTTTTGCTAAATCCCCAATATGGTCTTCAAAGCTTTGATTATTCACTATCACATCATCTACATAAGCCTCCAAATTTCTACCCAGTTGGTTCTTGAAAATTTTATTTACAAGCCACTAGTAGGTTGCTTCAGCATTTTTAAGTCCAATGGGCATAAACATACCACAGTAAGTTCTTTTCTCCGTGATGAATGAGGTTTTCTCTTCATCTTTAGGATGCATCTGAATCTGATGGTACCCTTACTTCACATCCAAAGAGGACAAGTATCCATAACCAGCTATTAGTCACAAGCTTATCAATCATTAGTAATGGGAAAAAATCCTTAGGGCATGTTTTATTGAGATCTGTAAAGTCAACACACATTTTGTAACTCCCATTAGCTTTATTTACCAATAACACATTAGTAAGCTACTCAAATTATTGCACCTCTTTAATGAATTTAGCTTCCATTAGCTTATCTACTTCTTCATTAATCATAGTTTGTCTCTTGGCCCCAAAACATCTCTTTCTTTGCTTAATGGGTTTGAACATAGGATCCATGTTAAGTTGATGAGTGATCACTTCTAGGTTTACTCCTTTCATCTCTACTGAGGTCCACACAAAACTGGACAAATTACCTTTAAGGAATTAATGAGCTCCTTACTTTTGCTCGTTAGTGAGAAAATAGTTTATTTATAAATATTTTTGAGGTTCCTCTTCTTTCACAAGGAACTTCTGAAGCTTTCCCACCAATTATCTTCTTTACTAGAGTGTCCACTGCTTCTTTTTTACAGTCTCCACCATTGCTATTTCTTCAAATATTGCCAAAGAAGTAGTACTTTGCTTTCTTTTTCTTCCATCTTCCTCTTTGCTTGGAGTTCCATGTATAAAGAACTCCTCTCCTCCTAGTCTGGGGATGGCCATTCTCTACCTCCTAATATTAACAAAAGCATTCAATTTCTAAAGCAGTGGTCGTCCCAGCAGAATATTATATGCTAAGGGTATTCTATTGACCACAAAGATTACAAATACCATGACACAATTTGGAGTTGTGCCTACTATAAATAGCAGCTTGGCTACTCCTACTATAGAGACTTCACTTCTGTCGAATGTGCGAACTAGATTGGTCAGCTGCCCCAAATCTTCTTCTTTGGGCCCCATTTTTTAATAAACTTCTATTATGATTAAATTTATGAACTGTCATCATCCACTAAGATTCTCTTTACCATATAATTCACAATGATAATTTAGATTACCAATGCGCTTGCATGAGGAGCTCTCAGGAAACTTCCATCCTCTTTAGTAGCCTATGTTTTGTCTCCACTACAATATACAAATTCAGGCTTTTATCCTTTTCTAAGCTAATGACTTAGCCTTATTCTTGCTCATAGGTTCTTTAATGGGCCCCCTTGTCAAACAATAAATCACTCCAATTGATCCATCATTCTTAATTTATTTCCCTTATCTCTATTTGATTCATTTGCTCCTTTGCCAGTCCTCTTGAGGAACTTACGAAGATAGGTTTGTTTAATGATCCTCTCTATCTCCTCCATTAGTGATCTGCAATCATTTGTGTTGTGGCCATATGCATTATGGAAGAGACAGTACATCATTTTATCCTTTAGCTCAGGTGCTCTTTTCATAGGCTTTAATCTTTGCTAAATGTCTTGGACTGACATTAGAAGAGTGAGCTTCGACATATCGAAGCAAAGGGGCTTCTCATTGCTTCTTCTTCTTGAACCTTCTTACTGATCTTTTTTCTAGTCTCCCCTTTTTTCTTTCTTCCTTGATCTCTTTTGTGTCTGCTTTGAAGTCTTGTTCATTTTTCTTTTAGCAAACAAGCTAAAGTGGTAAATATCATTTTGCCGAGTATATTTTGGGATTAGGGCCATAACTTATTCTAAAGATTGTAGGGCATGCCTACACAAGGCTTTAAAGTAGTCTGTATGAGTGGTGCCATTTTGGAGTGCTTCAACCACTCGATCTTAGTCTAACTTAGTCACTTTCAAGACTTCTCTATTAAAGCAAGCTACATAGTCTCTAAGAGATTTGCTTTTTGTTTGTCTCACTTGCTCTCTGTGAGTAAACTTTCAATAAAAGATATTTGAAAAATAATAACTTTCAATAAAAGTAATATTATTAATATAGTCTAAATTTAGCATAAAACTATATTTCAACTACTAGCTAATAAAAATAATTTTAAATGAAACTTTTTAGATCAGTAATATATAGTTGGATTATTTAACAACCATAGTAATGACTAATAATATTTTTTTATTAAACAAATTGGTCTATAGTTAGTAGGAGTTAAGAATCTCTCAATTTACTTCTAAGTTGTAACAATTAAATCAAAAACTTTTTAATTAAAATTTTCATATTAAATTTATAAAACTATCAATATATTTTTAATTTGTGAAAAAAAAATGGTTTTTTTACATAAAAAATCACATTTGTAAACAACATTATATTATAGTTAAATATTAACGTCAATAACAAGCTAAAATTATATATATATATATTTTATCTCTAAAAATTTACAGAGAATTAATTTGGAATAATAATAACTTTACAAATATCTTTTTTACAATATTTTTTTTACAATTGATTCTATATTTATATAAAAAATATTTGTATTAATTAAATATTTTAAAAATTCAATACTGTGAAATAAATATTATTATAACGTAATATGATAAGAATATTGCACGTATGATCTACAAAGACAGAATACGTGAACATGCCCTAAATGAATTACTGTGCTTTTTCATAGATTCAGTTGATGCGTGGCCATGGAATCTGAGCTGGAGAGAAAGGTAGAGAAGTAGCGTGGAAGCAATCAACCAAGTATCGACAGTTTGACACCGTATCAACTTACTTTTTTTTCTTTTCTTTTTTTACTTTGATTTATGCTGAAAGTGGGTGAGCACAGATCTTAGGGGTATTCTACCGAATCAAATAATCAAATTAAAAATTTTTTAAATTACAAATTTCATTGAATATGTGACTATATTTGAATTAAATTGTATCGATATAAATATTTTGAGATAATTATGTATTTTATTATGATATGTGGATTAATAACTGAACTGAATTAAACAGTACCGTATCATACTATTCTAAAACTACTGATATATATGTGTTGCAATTTTTACATCTATTTATATATAATCTTATATAAGATTATGACAAATTATTATATAAATAGGAGTAAAATCATTATATATAAGAACACATAATAAGTTTATTATTTTTGTTACATAATAAGTTTATTATTTTTGTTATTTTACATGAATTGCTAATTATCAATTCTTAATAATTTTTAAAAATATAGATAAAAAATATTAATATACAATATGTATAAAAATATATGTGTTTAATAAAAAAAAGTAAAAATATTAATATATGCATTCAAGAGAAAATTTTTTAAAAATATGGATAAAAGAGATTAATATATATATATATATATATATATATATATATATATATATATATGTATTTAAAAATTTTCTTTTTTGGCATATGAACATTTTTAAAGTACAACTTTAAAAAGTTTGTCCACGAAAAAAGAGGATGAATATTTTATTTTGTAATAAAATTTATGTTACTGTGTATACTTTTGTAATTTTCTTTTTATGAAACCTAATGAATATTTAAATATTTAAATTTCTTTTATGAATTGTACTTTCATAATTTTTATATTATAGTTTATTTTTGTAAAATTTTGGTTAATGAATTTTTGTTTCAGAATTGATTTCTCCGATTTTCGATTTGTACTGACTTTAAAGTGAATTGTATGGAAAGTACCAAATTTAATTGTCCCACATTTTTTGAGACAAGATAATATAAAGAATTTTTGTATATGGGATGATTTTGAATTTTAAAATTTTTAGATGGTTTTGTATCTTTAATTTTAAAATTTTTGACTTTTGAGATGATCTTGGAGATTTATTATTTTTTGAATAAAATTAAACCATATTTATATCTTGGCTGAAATTTAAATTCAAAACATTTAAATTTTGAAAATAATTCAACTATTATTAAATTAGAAATATGAATGGTACGTTTTTAATTAATGTTTTTAAAACTAAACTAGATAGTGAATCAACCTTCTCATCGGTCACAATTAGATCAATCCGATTCGATGGTCTGATCAATTTTTTATTATTTTTTAATTTTTTCTTTTATTTTTAATTTTTATATCAAAATAACGTGGTTTTATCATATCTAATTTTTATATTTTTAGTCCAGACTAATAGTCGGTTTTTGATTTAACTAATCCAATTAACCAGTTCGTGTTATAAATAAAATGGAGAAAAACATGAACAAAGAATATAGAGAAGAGAATAGTTTTTCTAGTTATTCCATTTAATAGTATTAAGCCCTTTATATAGAGTACAAAAGAGAAAGAAATAGGAAACTTTTCTAATAAGGAAAATACAAGAAATAGGAAGTTTTTTCAATAAGAAAAATACAATCAATACTAATATGGAAACTAGAATATTCATGTATATGGAAAGACATCAATCAAATCTTATAATATATCATAACACTTCCCCTTGATATCTTTTACAAAGAATATATCTCGTTAAAACCTTACTAAGGAAAAACCTGTGGGAAAAAAATCTTAGTGAAGGAAAAAGAGTACATTATTCTTATAGAAATTTACGCCATAACACTGTCTCGTTAAAAACCTTGCCAGGAAAACCCAATGGGATAAAACCTAGACTAAGAAAAAAAGAGTACAGTGCATTAAAATATCTCCCTCATGAAAATATGATTTCTGTCAAATATCTCTTAGCTGACGCATGCTAATTTTGTTGACTAACTTTTCAAATGTGATTGTAAGGAGTGCCTTTGTAAACAAATCTGCCAAGTTGTCAAATCGCATACTTAATGATGCTTAAGTAATATCCACATATAATAATTTATTTGTAGTACCCCCTTAGGATATTACTTGCGCTATGAATATAACTCGTTAAAAACTTTATTAGAAAACTCAGTGGGAAAAAACATATCTAAGGAAAAGAGTATATTTCATGCGCTATTTTTTCATTGCACAGATTGCCTCATTAAAACCTTTGTCCAAGAAAACCCTGTGAGATAAAAACTTGACTAAGGAAAAAGAGTACAATCATATACTAATTCGCTCCCCCTGATAATGACAGATTTTAACACGGCGTATACTAATTGATGAAATGATGCTGTTTAAATACCACATTAGGTAAAAACTTAGTACATAAGTCTATTAAATTGTCACTCAAGCGAATTTGGTGGATATCTTTTCTGGAGCTTATGTATATACAAGAATTTGGGTGTAGTTTATATCTACTTCGTTACCCTTAATATAACCACCTTTAATTTGTGCAATAGAAATTGCATTATTCTCAAAATACAATGGGAGTATCTTTTAGTAAGATATTTCAGGACCATAAAAATCTTTATAAAATTGCAGTACCACTATAAGTGAATACATAGCCAGTCTAAAATCTACCATCATAGAGACTAAGCAAATAACCAATATTCGCATGTAGACCAATTTCAAATATGAATTATAATATTAATAGTATATTGAAGATAACTTTTTACACCATTTTAATATCTCTTTGTAGGTGTAAAGCTATACCCAGCTAAGAATTTTTCTTGCAAATGCAATATCAAGCTTGATACAATTTGCAAGACACAATAGTGCCCTATAACACTTATATATGGTATTTTAAGACTAAACAGCTCTTCATTATCTTTTTTAGGTCTAAAAGGGTCTCTCTTCACTTCTAGTGAGCGGACCACCTATTGGTGTGCTTGAAGGAGAAGATTTATCCATGCAAAAATTGCTTAAATATCTTTTCCACATAAGTATACTGGTGTATTAGGACTCCTTAATAATCGATCTGCAGGCCGATACAAAATTTCATTTCCTTTAAATTTTTTCATCTCAAACTCACTTTTCAAACAGGTACATACTTATTTGAGTTCATTAGGAGTCACATTGATATTTAAATCAACTTATACTGCAATAATAACATATACCATTTTATGGTCTTTTATGAATACAAATGGACATAGTGTATTATTCACATATCTTTCTTTCAATAAGAATTTACTCAAACAATCAAATCACATATCCATATTGCTTTAATCCATACATAGATTTTTGCAATTTGATGAAATATATGTCACATGTTTAATGTGTATTCATTTATGATATACTTAGTCTTTCTGGGATTCTTATTACTTTCATAAGACGTACAATAAGCCTTTCATTAACTGCCATGTTAATTAAGTATCGGAACATGATCATTTCCATAATAAGAGAATTATTTTTCTCATAATCAATGGTAGAACGAGTCTAGCTCTACTTTAATTGCCTCATTCCATGATGATCAATCATGTTTATGCTAATATTCAGTTATACTTATAGATTATGGATCCATATTTTCTCTTGTAACAACAAAAGTTACTGTTGAGGCAAATTCATCGTCGACGATAATTAAATTTCTATCAACTTTTTCTTATATCACAAAATAATTGAGATCTCATAGTTTTCATTTATATGATCATCAACTCCAGAAGCCATATCTGGAGGATCTAATTGTTCCGTTGTCTCAGTCTGTGTCTCATAATTAGCTATAGCTCTTTGACTGAGATCTTCCTCTTCAGGAGGTTTCTCTTTAGGAGATTTTATGAGTGGCGCCGCTTTTCTTTTTCGCAGATTTTTGTCTTTAGTTCCAATTTACTATCCACGCTTCTGGCGTATAGTGAGATTGATTGATTTTCTATTTGCAATTAGAATCACAACCCTTGCTAGGGTAATAGCAGCTGTAATATGAGACTTTATCACTCTTTTAGCATCTATAAATGCATTTGGCAGTTAAGTTACAATTTGTTGCAACTGTATTATTTTGTGAACTTTTGGTTCACTCTAACTTGTACATGGGCCAAAATTATTTAAAAGGTTTTCCTTCTAATAAATTTTTCGACATTTTTTAGCACTTTAGGTGCTTTTCCTCCCCCTAATGTCGAAAAATATGCCTCATCAAAATAAATTCATAGTTTCTTTTGTAGACCCATTATTGCACATTGAGATAGATTTAATATATTCATGGCACAGAAAAAATTTATGACTCATGTCCTTATACAAGTTTCAAGGGAGAGTATATATGTTGCGCGATTTCTGCAAATGCACAGGTCGTGAACAAGTAATATAGTAGTGAAATAAGTGTCGATCTCACGAGAAAGGGTTTGTCAAGTACCAATTTTTAATATTACTCTATTATTTAGAAAATTAATTATGAGATTTTATATTTTAAGCTAAAATGAAATTGAAGTAAATAAATAATGATAAATATGAAAATAAGATTAAAAGTTTAGAATTTAGAATTCATCAATTGATCACATATGATTTCTTTATGATTTTTAGATGGATTATTTTTGCTGGAATTAATGATTAGATTTCCCTAAATTATATGATGCTCTCTCTTAAGATACAACATGTGTATTCATATTAACTTTACGTCTACTCTCGTGATCATAAGCAATTAACACAAACCCATTAAGTTTTATGAAAATCCCTTTTAAAAAATCACAAAGGAGTGGTCTTATCTCTAAGCAACACATACCCTAGGTCTAATATCTTAATGAACTAATATTGTGTTTTCACTTTCGCTACTTCACACAATATCTTAAATCATGCAATTAATTGCCAGTTAATTACAAGCATTAAGTTCTAAGATAAAAGATTAATTCCAACAATCAACCCAATCAATTAAATATAAATAATCATATGCAAATCAAAAGATTACATCTAAATCCTAGAAAAATAAATTTAGCTATTCATAATTAAAAGAGAAGAAACAATTAAATTAACAATAAAAATAATAAACATAATAATAACTTATAATTAAATTCAAGAATAGAGTTTAGAAAGAATTTGTTTTGGGATACAATCTTTGATGAACTCAAGCTTCAAAAAACTCCTCCTCTTGATCAAAATAAAAAATAAAAGTAATCTACTCTAAGAAAACATGTGAAAATCTCTCTATATATTTTTTTTATGGATTTTCTTTTGATGCTATTTCCTTTTGCCAAGTATGATATTTATAGACATGTTTGGTGGAAGAATTCAAGTTCCATTAAAATTCTTACATCAAAAATTCAACATTGATAGTTAGGTTGACCACCAACTATTGAATTCTTTCATCAATATTCAAAAATAGTTAGGTTGGCTACCAACCATTGAATTTTGGCCACCAACCATTGAATTCCTTTATCAATATTCAAAAATGGTTAGGTTGGCTACCAACCATTGAATTTTGGCCACCAACCATTGAATTTATTTCTCATGGATTGAAAACTTGAGTCATTGCTTGCATCATTATTTTTACTGTATCATTTTGATCTGCAAAAATAAAATAAAAATACTTAAAATATGTTATAGTTTATTTATAAATTGTAGAACTATTTATTTCTAAAAATAAGTAATAATATTATTGCATTCTCGAGAATTGAGCTAAAATTTAAGTTAAAACAATTAAAATAACTCTAAAAATATAGAGTTATTAACATATGATGTACACAATGGCATTCATGCCAAACTTTTAATTGTTGAACTATAAGTTCAATGCTTATACTGCATGTTTAATGCAATATATTGTGCATGTATACTAGGGATAAAACAATAATTAAATAACTCATTATAATACACAACTTATAAAATCCTTGCAAATTACTCATTGAAGGAGTTTATATAAAATCATCAATATTGAATTGAGTTGTGTCCTCTATATGGGCGGTTCCTGTTTCAAAATCTTATAATTTACCAAATGATTTATAGTATTTACTTCAGGGAATACAGTTGTACTAGTGGACATTATTTGATGATTTCTCGTTAGCAATTATTATTTAGAATTCTCATTATCTACCAAATGATTTATAGTATTCACTTCAGGGAATACAGTTGTACTAGTGGGCATTGTTTGATGATTTTTTATTAACAATTATTCTTTGCAACTACTAGAAAAATAATATTTGTAAATTTTCACTTTTTATACTGCTACTATAGGAGCATATAACTTTATTACCATACAATTTCAGCTGTAATGTAATTTTAAACATGGTTGAATTATATTCTCAAACAGACTTCAAGTCTTGTAGGTGTAGATTTAACTAATCATATTGAGTTTATGGTAGTACCACATATTTCAAATAATTATATCTATTTTTAAAACTCTTCTAGAAAATATAAAAATCATTAATAGTAAGATATTCAACCTTTAAATCCTCACTTAAATGAGGTTTAAGTAGATAATAACTTTTGCTTTTGCTAGCATCTAAATGCATTTCATTATCAACAACTCATGTCAAAAATTATTTCCATTGAATTCAAGAGCACATAAAAATTATCAGCCAAACTTTAATTCATTATACTTCACTTTATTTAAATAACTTAATTTGCATATATTTAAAATATATCTAAATAGATCAATCAGAAAATAAATTAATATTAATTTTAATAAATATTAAATTCATAATTTATCCTACCAAGGAAAAGTAAGCACTAATTATGCTTCTCTATACCAACATAAATCCAACAATGTATGCAATCCGGAAATAAATTCATCAATTCACAAATTAACAAAACCATGTTACTTATATAATTTATATTAATCTCATCTCACATTTAAATTTTTAATTGTTTTCACATCTAATACACATTGACATAAGTAAATTCAAAACATATGTAACACACACAACTTTTTTCGTAGGCTATTCAACTAACAAATATATATATATATATATATATATATATATATATATATATATATATATATATATATATATATATATATATATATATATATATATATATATATATATATATATATATATATATATATATATGTATGAGACATGTATTGTCCATAAAATAAATTTTGAGTTAAGATGCTAAGACCGAATGATATATAATAATATATACACTAGTAGAATCAATCTCAATTTAATCAATCAAGTAAACCTATTAATATGAACGCAAGATCACCATTTTCCCATAAAGCAAGTCAATCAATCAATAAATGAATAATTTAGGGTCGGATTTTATGCCAAAAAAAAATTATAAGCCATGACTTTAAAACTATGCATAAAATGTGTTGTTATAATTGATAACCAATTAAAAGTTGCAATTTGGTTGGTAAATCAAATAGGCCATACCCATCATTCAAATACATATAAACAACAATGAAACACTCAAAACAGAAAAATCAAAGCAAAAGGGTTTATCTTAATATTATAGCCATACGAAAGTATTTTATTGATATCCAATTTATTCAATGTGTGTAGCTTAAATCAAATTTATTAGTTATTCAGGAACATAAAATATCAATTTTTTAAGGATGTCTATTTTATTTATTTGATTACTCGAAAGAGTGACACTAGTATAAATAATTTTTACTCATGATGTCGAGACCCATCAATTAACATTGTCTAATATAAAATCATAATAAAATCAGTCTTTTAAAGATTTGTAGACAATGCATTTAGTTCTTCAGGAACATTTAATAATTCTTTAATGAATTTGTTTACTTTAATTAGTTTTTCAGGAATTATATAGAATATCAGTTTTTCAAAAACTGTAAAGAATATCAGTTTTTCAAAAACTGTAAATAATACCAATTTTTCAAGAACTATAGGGAATACAAGTTTTTCAGGAACTGTAATTATTATTAGTTCTTCAGAACTCATAATTTAGTTATTTATTTAATTAGTTCTTCAGGAATTATAAATAATACTAGTTCTTCAGGAACTAGAATTTAAAATATAATACTAATTCTCTAGAAACTCATAACTTAGTTATTTATTTAATTAGTTTTTTAGGAACTATAAATAATATTAGTTCTTCAGGAACTAGTATTTAAAATATAATGCTAGTTTTTCAAGAACTAAAATTTAATTGATTAATCATTAAATAATATATCAAATCTTTATAAATCTAAAAAAAAATGATTTGAAATAAATGATTGTAAGAGAGAAGAAAAAAAATAATTTTTTCAAATTAATTAGCCTAATATATTCAAACGATTTCTTAAAAAAAATGATTTAGTTTTTTTTTTCTTAAAAAAAATATTTGATACATAAATATTAATAATAATAGTAATTAATTAGATAAAAATTATTTACCATAAATCTTGAATTTTATTTCTTCAAATTTTTTGCCTTAGTTGGGTTGTAGCAAACCACAAGCTATCCAAAATTATGAATAATATTGTAGAACGATTCGTGCTGATAACGTGTTATAAATAAAATGGAGAAGAACATGAACAAAAAATATAGAGAAGATAATAGTTTTTCTAGTTATTCTATTCAATAGTATTAAGCCCTTTATATAGAGTACAGAAGAGAAAGAAATAGAAAACTTTTCTAATAAGAAAAATACAAGAAATAGAAAATTTTTTCAATAAAAAAAATACAATCAATACTAATATGGAAACTAGAATATTCATGTATATGGAAAGACATCAATCAAATATTATAATATATCATAACAGTTCGATTTGATTTTAATAACACTTATTTTAATTGAATTAAAATGATTTTAATCCTATTGAATTAAAAATATAAATGGTGTGCATTTAATCAAATAAGAAAAATTAAATTTAGTTTTTTTTTTTTTTGGCCAAAGAATTAAATTTAGTATGGAAACAAAAATCGGTATGTGATGTGATGTCACATCGATACCCAAAAAGAGATATTAACAGTAACGTATCAAATATTCTTCCATTTATTATGTTATCATGCAAAAATGCAAAATGAATATACATCCGTGTTGGAGCACCGTCGGAATGCCTATCCATTACTCAACCTCAGATTCTTCACATGCCTTTATTTGCCAATTGTCATAAACCTACCAGTCAGTATTCTCTTCTAAGATTTTAATAAAATAATTAAATAAACTAACTTCCATAGGATGACAAAAGAGACCGTTAGTAATATTGGGTCTGAAATCTCTACAGAACTACAAGAATGACCGTTTCTTTTCTTTTGTCGTAGTCCTCATTTGACTGGATGGTTTCAACTTGTTCATATACATTTAAAAAAAAAAAAAAATCATCACCCGCATGTTTCGCAGAAAATATTAAAAAATATTTTCATATTTTTTAATATTTTGAATATTTTGAAAAATTAGACAATAAAAATTATTTTTTAATCTATAAAAAATAAATCATTTTTAAAAAAATGAGTTTCTCTTTTTAAAATAAAAAGTAATTTTTGAATATTTACAATCTCATTATAATAAAAAAAATATATAAAAATAAATTTATTAATCTGCTGACCACCGATACTAACTATGAAAATAATTAATAATTACGCCCACCTTTAGTGATCATTGACAATCACTATTAATTACCAATGATAATTGAATTTACTATTTTTATATAGTTTTCATTTTATTTAACAATAAAATTTTAAGAATATGAAAGTTTTTATAAATTTAAATATGTTTATAATTTTATAACTCGAAATTTTTAATATTTTAAACCAATTTTAAATATTATAATTAAATAATAAAAAATTAATTTTTTAATAATATTTTTTCAGAAAATATTTTTTAAACATAAGTTATTTTTCGCGAAATAAATAAAATATGAAAATGTAAAGTGATCATTCATTTGAGCCTAAATAATGAAATTAATATTTACACATAGATGAATTACTTTTAAAAAACTGAAATCTCAATCAAGCAAACAACTGAAACATGTCTTTTTATCATTAGCTATGGATTAACTACAATTTATAAATGTATATAAACACGAGAGCGTTAATATAACAAACACACAAAGATGTTACTCCCTTTGCTATCATTTCAAGTGATTCATATATATATTTTATAAATAGAAAATAAATGGGTATATAAATTTATTTCCATTTTATTCATTAATATTTAATTTTTGGATGTTAGATAATTTTTTAATTTATAATTT
>CANTUT010000154.1:0-41041 GCA_947687605.1 Reutealis trisperma | reverse complement strand
ATCGGGTTAAGACCATGTGCAAAGGTTCTAATGATTACTTGCATCAATATGAGGATTTCTGCATAAAAGGGTTTATAGGTACTAGAGCTAATGGCAATCACTTATAACAATAGCATTGAAGAATGCAATCACATGTAATATAATAACAATAGATGTTTAGCTTATTGAACAAGAGATAAATAACAGTGTGGTTCTAGAAAGAATGTAAGGTAAGGCAACATTCACAAAGGTTCTTTCTTATCATAGAATGAACAATAATGGTTTTGGACCAATTGTCCTTTGGCAACCCAAGCTTGACAAAGAAATCATAAAGTTATAATTGAAAATAGAAGGGGAATTTAGGTTTTAAGAATCTCAAGTTTCATATATCATAATAACTTGTACTTGAAACATGGACATAATGTTTAATCACCTTGTGGTTCCTTAGCTCCTAATTGCAGTAGCCTTTGAACTTCTAATACACCTCAAGCTCTAACATAATATTATAATTCAATACTTAGCATTTATTTAATCATCATGTTATCCTATCCCATAACTATCCCCATATACATATATCATTTACATATACTTGGAGTTGCACTTAGAATTGCACTCATCACTTGTACATAACATGTTGACTTTTAAAGTCTTGCACACTTGGCCTTCTTTGGCTCACATGAAATCACATTATAACTTATACTATGAATTTTCTAAAGTCAAACACAATATATCATGATCTTAATATCAATTCAATTTAACATTCAACTTAGTACACTTAACACTTTCCATATATATCAACTTAACATGTAACCTTAAAAGTATCATGCTTATCTCTTTTGACTAAATTACACCATCTATCTCATAGTCAATTTAAGGTCATTAATCCACAATTAACACATCATAAGGCCTAATTCACATGCCATTTAGTCATATACACATGTTAATCACAACATAGTATTAGGGTTAGGAAACCCTTAGTAGGTCGAACCTCTCTAGACTTTGTCTAGAGTTATTCCTTCAACCAACATACAATTAAATCATTTGTCACTCATGTACACATGTCAACAATCATTAAAATATATCATACAAAAATTATAGACATTGGAATCAAAATCCCAATGTAGGCCAAATACATACTTTCATGGAAAACATGAACTTTCTAACTTTTTACGCTTTCCGTTCATTACAGTAATATGCAACAGCATGACTTAAACCAATATTTTTTATGTAAACATGAAAAAAATAATTTAGAATGCATATACATAGTAATTGGCACCTCCTTATATTTTATACATATAAAATTCCAACTTTTAAGTTTTGGGATGAAAACTATAAATTTTCTTGTTTTTTGTACTTTTCAATCATTATAGTAATACACAGAAATATAATTTAAGCCATTATTTTTCATCTAAATATAACAAAAATTAGTTTAGAATACTTCATTATACAAATTGCCCCCCCCCCCCCTCCCATGAATTATATGCATGAAAATTCCAACTTTAGGTTTTGGGGTTCACCTTTGGTGGATGTGCGAAGAAAGAATTGTGTTTTCAGTTGGAAATCGGTTTATTCTTCAAATAACTCACCTAGCCTGAAATATATAGAAAGAAAACAGTAAATATACATCCCCAAATAGATTTCTCATGATTAGTTTCATAAAAATCAAATAATAGATTGAAAGAAAAAAAAAACTTACGAAAACAATCACAAATCGCAAGGTTTGAAGGCACCTTGTGAATTTTGATTGAGAGAATATTTTTGAGAGAATTTTTCTATAAAAATTCTGAAGAATAACAGAATGGTGGCTACTACAATAAGCTAGCCAAATTTTTGGTTTTTATTTTAGGATTTTTGGAAAAATTACAAGTTTGCTATTAATGAGCTAGGTTAGGAATGTTTTAGTGTATTGGGCCTTGGTGAGTTGGGCCTTTTAATTTTATTTATGCAATGATTATAGATAATTAAAAATAAAATATTATTATTATTATTTTTATTGAAATTCCCCCAAAATATTTATTTAAAAATATTTTAAAAATACTCATAAAAATTATTTTATGCTTAAAATTGTTTTGCGCATAAAAACTCACTTTATGTGCAATAATTCATTTTATGCTTATGTACTTCATATAAATCACTTATTTCACAATAATAATTCATATTATGAATATTAAAACTAATCTAAAATGCCACATACTCATCAATCATATAACATATGAATTTTCATGAAAGCACACTCTTCGTCATAATAGCTCTAAATTCAAGTAAATTGTAATGAAACTCCTAAGGTAGGTATGGGTTATTACAGTGAACTTCCTTCTCTTTGATTCACTGGGTTATTGGTTGGTAATGGTGGTGTCACATCTCAACTTTAGAGATATGATAGTTATAGAACATGGGAAGACATAAGGTCACCCACACTCGTAGAACCCATCTACACATATCCAACTCATGCCTAAGATCATACCAAACCTCATACAATAACTCATTTAAAACATTTATGAGAAAACCTTTAGTTGTAGAAGACAATAATTAGATATCTCACATAAAATCTATAAGAAAATAATATATTTATAATCTGGTTGAAATCTTAACAAAATATTTCAAATAAACATCAAAATAATTATTCTTGGAGTGTCTAACAAAAACCTTTCATATCATAGTATTACTAAAGACTTCAGACAATGAATTCCCCAATCAGAGTAGAATGATTAAGCTATCACCTTGCCTTCTCATACTTGCTCACCTCGAAGCACACAAGGAAAAAAGAAAAAGGGTGGTGAGATAAATGATCTTAATGAGTAAACAATATAGCACATATATTAACACATAGTCCTTTAAAAAGGAAACTCGTAGCTTATACACATAGTTCATGATTTTCAATTTATGAATCAAGTTGCATTTTAGCAAGGGTTCAATTTAACAAGTTTGCAGAAATCACACTTATAACATATAGAGAGTGAAGGCTATTGCTCTATCACTTGAATACATAGAGGAGAGGTGGCATTAAACCAAATTCCAACTCCTATCACATGAAGAGCATGAAGCTGATCAAGCTCTACAACTAGAACCACCCCTTTCAAGCTGAGGTGGATACACTACCCCTATCCATCGGGTTAAGACCATGTGCACGGGTTCTGATGATCACCCGCATCAGCACAAGGACTTATGCATATAGGGTTAAAGGTACCATAGCTAGGGCTAATGGTGTTCACTTATATTAATAACATTTAAGGCAGCAACAACATGTGTCATAGTAACAATGGAAATTTAACTTTGAGCAAAAGATAAAAAATTAGTGTAGTTCTAGAAAGAATATAGGTTAAGATAATAATCACAGGGAATTATCATTGGATAAATAAAAATGGTTTTTGGACCAATTGTCTTTTGGCAACCCAAGTTTTACAAAGAACTCATTTAATCATATTTTAGGATAGGAAGAACTTGGATTTCAAGAATCTCAAAGGCTCATATAACATGATGTCACATATTTGTAACATATTATAATGTTACTCACACTTATAGAATAAAGACAATGTTTACTCACCTTATGGTTCCTTCGCTCCTATTTCATGTAGCTCCTTTGAAACTCTAAATCTTCTCAAAGTCTATCATGATATTTAATTCAATACTTAGTATTTATTTAATCATGATGCTATCCTATCCTATAACTATCCTATACACATATAACATTTACATACACTTAGAGTTGCATATATAAGTGCACCTCATCACTTGCATATAACATGTTAACTTAAAAGTCTTCCATACATAGCCTTAATAAGCCTATATGAAAACACATTATAACTCATGTCTATATGTTTCTAAGGTCAACACAATATCATTATCTTAATATCAATTCACTTTAACAATCATCTTATAACACTTCCATATATGTTAACTTATCGATAACCTTTCAAGCATCAAGCTTATCTCTTATTACCAATTCCTTCAATCAATCACTTCAATAATTCAAGACCATTAATTCATTTTTAATTCATCATAAAATCCATTTCCATTTTATCCAATCACATTCACATTCTAATCATAACATAAGGTTAAGATACCTTAAGTATACCAAAGTGCTTCTAGGCTTGTCTAGGGTCATACCTTCAACTAACATGCAATTTTATCATTTATCATACATACATACATGTTAATAATCATCAAAATATGTCACATAAAAATTATGGACATTAGGATAAAAATCCCATATTAGGCCGAATGCATCATCAAAGGAAATACTTAATTTTTCTTACTTTTCACACTTTCAGTCTATTACAACAATATGTAAAAACATGGTTTGAACCAAGATTTTTCATGTAAACACAAAAAAAAATCATTTTAGAATATTAATCTACATGAATTAGCAGTAATAGGTGTGATATGTACATGAAATTTCAAATTTTAGGTTTGAGGATGCAAAACCAAGAGTTTTCTTATTTTTGGTATTTTCCGGTCATTACAGTAATATGTAAAGAGGTGACTTAAACCATTATTTTTCATTCAATCACAGAAAATATTAGTTTAGGACATCTTCATGTATGATTTGGCAGCTATAGATAATAATTATACAAAAAAATTCCATGTTTAAGGCTTAGGGTGAAAATCATGAGTTTTCACGCTTTCCGTTCATTACAGTAATATGGAAACACATGATTTAAATCATCCTTTTTCATCCAAACAAAACAAATATCACTGTAGAATGCACCCATACACAAATCAACAGCCTTATGTTCAAGAAATCATAGAATTTTCCAACTTCTAAGTTCTAGCATAAAAACCTTGAATTCATTTGTTTTTTGAAACTTTTCGGTCATTATAGAAATATGTAGAAATATAATTTAATCCAATATTTTACATCAAAACACATCAAAAATCAGTTTAGAATTTCATGGTATAGAAATCAACACCCCACCCCCCCCCCCCCCCCCCTTTTATTGATGTTTATGCAAAAAAAAAATTGTAATTTTAGGTTACAGGATTCACCTTTTGAGAAATTGTGCGGAAAGATTTGTGTTTTTGGTAGAGAATTAAATTTCTCTCTCAAAAACTCATCCAAATAGAATTAAATCTGTAAAAAATTAGTAAACAACTAGTTTAAAATAATTTTTTCATAATTTATTTCATAGAAATCAGATAGGAAATTGAAAGAGAAGAAAAACTTATGAATATAGGCTAGAAATCACAAAATTGAAAGGTGCTTTCTTAATTTCAATAGAGAGAATTTTTTTGTTAAAATATAGAAAATTAGAGTGATGGCTGCTGGAACATTAGGGCTAGCAGAAATTTTATTATTTAAAGATAGATTTTTGGCCAATTTCTACTAATACCCTTAATGAGCTAGGTTATGAGGGTTTTTGGGTAGTGGGCTTTTAAGTATTTGGGTTTTTTATTTAAATTAGGGGATGATTATGGGTGATTAAAATAAAAATATTTTTTTTACTATTTTCATTAAAATTTTTCCCCAAATATTTATTTAAAAATTATTTTAAAATACTCATAAAATCATTTTATGCTTTAAAAATTGCCTTTATGCATGAAAATTCATTTTATTTAAAATAATTTATTTTATGCTAATGTACTTTATATAAATCATTTATTTCCCAATAATAACTCATATTATCCATATTAAAATTAATTTAATATGCCACATACTCATCAACACATAGAACATAAATTCCTATAAAAGCACACACTTAACCTTAATAGTTTTGAATCAAGCAAATTGTCATAAAAATTTCTAGGGTAAGTGTGGGTTGTTACATTCTCCCCCTTAAAAAGAAAATTCATCCTCAAATTTAAATTCTTACCTGACTAATTTTGAAAAGCTAAGGATACTTCTGCCGCATCTCCTCCTCGACTTCCTAAGTGCGCTCATCTATCCTATGACTTCACCGTTAGACCTTAATCATGGGTATCTCCTTGTTTCTTAACCTCTTCACTTGTTGATCTACTATAGCTATTGGTGACTTCTTATAGGATAGCTGCTCATCTAACATTATCTCTGGTGGTGACAAGACATGAGATGGATCTGACACATGCTTCCTTAACATAGAGACGTGAAACACTGGATGCATATGCGCTATAGTTGGAGGTAAGGCAAGTTTATAAGATACTTCCCCAACTTTATCTTAGATTTCAAAAGGACCAATGAAGTGAGGTGATAACTATCCTTTCTTGCTAAATTTCATAACAATTTTCATTAGAGAGACCTTTAAGAACACGTGATCTCTCACGGCAAAATGAATGTCCTTTCACTTAGGATCTGCATAACTCTTTTGCCGACTGAAGGTCGTTTTTAGTCACTCTTGAATCAAAGGTATTTTCTCAGTAGTCTACTTAAGCAATTTTGGCATTTCCACATATTTGTCTCCAGGCTCGACTTAACAAACTAGAGAACGACATTTCCTCCCATATAGTGCCATACCAATGGACGAATGATAGATATTGTTGTAGGTGAATTCAGTCAAGGGTAATTACTTATCCCAATTACCACCAAAGTCCAAGACACACATCCTTAGCATATCCTTGAGTGTCTGAATTGTTCTTTCTGACTGTCCATCTGTTTGAGGGTGAATGCATTACTAAAATCCAGTTGTGTTCTCAATGCTTCTTGTAGCTTCCTAGAATCTAGAGGTAAATTGAGTCCCTCGATCCGAGATGACAAAAATTAGAACGTCGTGTAGTTTAACCATCTCATCCATATAAAACTGTGCATATTGAGTTGCAGAATATGTGGTCTTAACCCCTAGAAAATGAGCAGACTTTGTCAATTGGTCCATTATGACCCATACAGAGTCATAATCTTTGAAGGTTCTAGGCAAGCCAACAACGAAGTCCATAGTGATGTGCTCCCACTTCGATTCAGGTAGTTAAATTTCTTACAGCAATCCTGAGGGTCATTGATGCTTGTACTTGATTTGTTAGCAAGTCAGGCAGAATGCTACAAACTTAGCCACATCCTTTTTAGTCCAGGCCACCAATAGTTAGCCTTCACATCATGGTACATCTTGGTAGTTCCAGGGTGAGCATAGTAAGGTGTCTGATGAGCCTCTTTTAGTATCCTTTCCCACAGTCCATCCACATCAGGCATGTATACTTTATTTCCACACTTTAAAACTCCATTGACCACTCTAAACTCAAAGTTCTTCCCTTCTTTCGTCTCATCCTTCAACCTTATCATGTATGGGTCCTTATCTTATGAATCCCTTATTTCTTCCATTAGCTTAGATTTCACTTGAAAATGAGCCACTAAAATTCTTAATCCTCCAATCTCTAGCCTCAAACCTCAATTAAACAATTCCTTTAATTCCTTAATGATCGGCCTCTTTTGTACAGTCACAATGGGCTAGATTTCCCATTGATTTTTGACTCAGGGCATCTGCCACTACGTTTGCCTTTCTGAGGTGATAGAAAATATGACAGTCATAATCCTTCAATAGTTTGATCCATCTCCTCCACCTTAGGTTAAGTC
This sequence comes from Reutealis trisperma, assembly GCA_947687605.1. Lineage (NCBI taxonomy): Eukaryota > Viridiplantae > Streptophyta > Magnoliopsida > Malpighiales > Euphorbiaceae > Reutealis > Reutealis trisperma. Next base: position 33,588 of record CANTUT010000154.1, on the reverse strand, counting down.
CCTTTGGCTCAAGATGTACTAAAGACTCTTATAATTCGTGTAGATCTCACACTTTCTCCCATACATGTAATGTCTCCAAATATTTAGAGCGAACACTACTGCAGCTAATTCCAAATCATAGGTAGGGTAATTCACTTCATGCCTCTTTAATTGTCATGATGCATAGGCGATGACTTTACCATTTTGCATCAAGATGCATCTAAGTCCTACTCTCAAAGCATCGCAGTAGATGGTGAATCCTTCTTCTCCTTTCGATAATGCCCAAAACTGGGGCTGATATCAAACACTTCTCGAGCTTTTAAAAACTCTTCTCACAGGACTCTTTTCAATTGAACTTAACTTGCTTTCTGGTCAATGGGGTTGCTATCTTAGAAAAGTCATGTATGAATCTGTGATAATACCCCGCTATGCCCAACAAACTTCGTACTTCTGAAATCATTATGGGCTGTGGCTAACTTGCTACTACTTCATCTTTCTTATGATTAACTTAAATCCTTTCCTTACTTACTACATGTCTAAGAAAGTTGATAGACTCCATCCAAAACTCACACTTAGATAGCTTAGCATAGAGCTGGTGATCACATAGCTTTTGAAGCACGATCCTCAAATGTTCTTCATGTTCTTCTTTATTTTTTGAGTAAATTAGGATGTTGTCAATGAACACAATCATGAACTTGTTAAAGAATGTTTTGAATACTTGATTCATTAAGTCCATGAAAGTAGCAAGAGCATTTGTCAAACAGAATGGTAAAACCATGAACTCATAATGTCTATATCTAGTACGGAAGGTAGTCTTGCAAATGTCTTCCCCATGGATCTTTAGTTGATGGTAACCAAACCTTAAGTCGATCTTAGAGAAGTGACTAGCTCCTTGCAGTTGATCAAAAGATCATCGATCCTCGGCAGCAGGTACTTATTCTTTACAGTGACTTTGTTAAGTTGATGATGATTAATGCACATTCGGAATGAGCCATCCTTCTTCTTTATGAATAATACTGGAGCACCCTATGATGAGCTATTCAATCAAATAAAACCCTTGTCAAGTAGATCATGCAATTGCGTCTTTAATTATTTCAACTCCATTGGTGCCATATAATATGGCGGTATTGATATAGGTTGCGTACCAGGTAGCAGTTCAATGTTCAACTCAATCTTATGATCAGGTGGTAATCTAAGTAGATCTCCTGGAAAGAAATCCATGAACTCATCCACTACTGGAATGCTCTTGTCTTGAATGGCAATCTCCTTGTCAGTATCGATTACATGTGCTAGGTACGCTTGTGTGAACCCTCAAAATTGCACCTCCAGTCGACCATCTTTCAGTTATGAACCCACAGCATCAAACTGAGCTTGAATTGAAACTAAAAGGGACCCAAAACGGATGAAAAAGTAGGAAATAGGTCGAACCAGCGGGCCAGCGCATGAGAGGCACGTCGCTGCTCTAGGCGGCACGCTTGCCGTGCGGCCTTAAGGCTACACGAATCTCATGTCGGTGGTAAGGCGGCATGAAACTCATGCCGATAGCAAGGTGACATGCTCAACGTGCCACCCGGATGCCCGACATGTCGCTAATGCCACCTGCGAAATGCTGACGCCATCGTCCGTACTGTCGGCACCCCCCTCAGCAGCTTTATAAATAAGGCCTCTTTTAGGTTCATTTGACACACATTCCAAGACAGAAATTCTCTCTAATACTATACTTGTTGCTTTTAGATTTAGATTCCAAGTCTTTTTAATTCAAGGTGGAGTTGAGATCTGGAGCAAGGCTCGTTCCATTCGTCTGAAAATCAAGGAAAGCAAAGGTATAATCCCTTTTCCATTTTCAAAATTCTAAATTCAGATCTAGAATTCTCTTTAGGCCTAAAATAGAAAAGATCTAAAATTTATTAATTTAAGAATCAGAATTAAATTAATAAACAAATCAACACTTTTTTAAAACCCCTCCTTCACAAGAAGGAAGAACTGCATGGGGTTTGATTCCTATTCGATAGGATATGCAAGCTGCCATTCTGAAGGGCACCAACTCCAAAATCTTTTTATCAATATTCTTGTTTTCTTTTTATCTTGATTTATTTGTATTAATATTTTATTTGTGATCTTATATTAGTTTAGTTAGGGAATGTGTACTTTTCCTAGTACCCATAAGGGCTAGAGGAAAGATCCTCTTTATTACAATTGTTTTGATATTGTAATAATTAAGTAGGATTTATCTTGCCTATTTGTTTACAATTGTCATTCCATCTTATCATATATATATATGTTTCATTTATCATTATATTCCTGTTTATGCATACACAAAAATTCCTTTTCTAAGAGTTATTTTGCAATTTTAGCCGAACTAAAGAAAAATACATTTTTTGTCAATTGTGTGATTACCAAAACCTGATCCTCGAGCCCTCCTTGGTCACTCACGGATTGGTGCATTTTCCATTGGGATAAAATCAAATCATTTTTAGAGTCAATTAATTTGGGTTTTCTTTAATTTTCCTAATTAAAATAAGTAAGTGGCGACTCATTTTTCAACTTTCAAAATACAAAACTCAATTTTTTAAACTCACAACGAGTTCCAATCGTGGAGTTTCTCCCCGAAGAGCATTTTGATTCCTCGGTGGATCGAACCGGTGCTCGGGCGAGGCCTCATAGCTTGGCACCCCTTCCTTGACATTCTGCTTACTCCTACTGATATCAAGTTCGGGGGATTCTCATTCCTATCACCTTGATACATGAACTTCTTCCCATCCTTGGTTCAAAACTTGATAGGTTTCTCTCTATAACAATACGAGCTCCATGCTCATATAACTAGTCCATCCCTAATATCACATCAAATTCTAAAACATCCAATTCTAGCAATACTACAGGAAGTTTTGTCCATTAATGTCTACCACATCCCTTATACTCATACTTTACTTCCATCACCTCCCTCAAGGGAGTGGATACTACTAAAGGTTCACTCATTAACTCCTTATTTCTACCTAAACTTTTAGCAAAATAAGGCAACATAAAAGAATGAGTGGCACTAGAATCAATCAAACATTTTGCACTAGAATTATGGATGGAGATGATACCTATGATGGCTGTGTGTGAAGCACGCGCCTCTTGTTGATTTAAAGTGAAAACTCGACCCTTGCCTTTATTCTCTATCGTTGATGCATTTCTAACAGTTGGCCCCTTATCCTTGACTCCTTTCCCTTACAATTGGAATGGTCTAGATTGTGGTCGTGCTGTGATCCCATTTCCTTAACTCCTCATCTGAGGGTAGTCCTTTATGAAGTGCCCTATTTGTCCACACTTAAGGCATGCACCAGAATCCTTTCGGCAAATTCTAGGATGCTTCTCTCCACATTTCCCGCAAGCAGGGGGTTCCTGCTTAGCTTGACTATTCCATTGTCCGATGATGAAAATTCCTTCCTTGTGCCTCCTCCTCCTTCATGCTGTCCTCCATGACCTTTATTCCTATGCTTTCCCTTCTGGTCCCGTTTAGCTTATTTAGCCCTCTCTGCCTTGTACCACTTCTCTATTATCATGGCCCTATCTATCAGCTTGGCCAAGGGTGGAAACTCCGTTGCTACCAACAAATTGAATAAAGGTGTGATCAATCCTCTTAGGAAGCGATTAACGCAGCTAGCATTAGTAGGAACGATGTTGATGGCAAATCGGCTAAGTTGATTAAACTCCTTAGTATAATCTAACACAGACATCCCCGGTTTTTGCTTCAATTGCTTGAACTGCAATGCTCTATCTTGCCTTTCCCCTTCTGGCAAGAACTGATCCATTATTTCTTACTTAACTTCTGCCCACGTAGGCGAGTCTGCTCTGCAAAGCTGTTCTTCAATATTTCTCTCATACCAATACCAAACTTCCTTCTTGAGTTAGAGTCTCACCAACTCTATCACTTGGGCATCTGGGCAAGAAAGTCGACAAACTAGTTTGTCCATCTCATCTAGGAACTCATAGAGGTCACCACCTTCCTCGCCACATAAAGTAGGTAGTTGGAGCTTTTTAAACTCTAAAATCATCATTCCATCGTCAGGTAGTCACTTCCTTTCCCTTCATGTTGGTGCCACTACCATAGGAGGCAGAACTCCATTTCTTTTCGGTGTTGGCGATGCTTCCCACCTTTGAGCTTGCAGCTTGTCCAATTCCTTGCGTAGGTCTCTCATTTCCTCATGCATAGCTTGCACCTCTTGTGAAGATGTTTGCTCACTGAAGCCCATGGTCGGCGCCCTCAAGTTGGATCTTTCTCTTAACTGTACGAGTGTAGAGGCAGCATTTGATGCAGTGTCTGATATGACATCATCATTTGCCCTGACGGATTGGGCAGTTGTGTGAACCTTTATTTTGGGAGGCATTCTGCTTTTCATGATAAGGGAATTTAGTACTAATCCCCCATTCTAACCCATTTAACCCCACCGTTATACTAGCATAAATATCATGCATTTATCATATCACGCCACTAAGCACATATCATATATATATCACATATCATATGGTTTAGCACATATCACAATCAAGTAACATATATCTCATAATATGGGAATAACCTCCTGTCATGGTAAGTTAATCATATCATAGCAATAAAGGAAATCATCTCCTACTAAGTAACTAGGCAGTCAAAGGAAAGTATCATTCATATCATATAAAGTATTATGCCGTTATGTCGATCATCACCATCTACTTGACCTAGCTCTCATGTGTCTACCACCAGGGAAATCAAGAGCGATATGGCCACTACTGCCACATCGGTAACAAAGAAAATCTCCATCTTGATGGCAACTAGTCAAAGATGCAGACCTTGCTAGCAAACAGTCTCCCCCATGCTTATCAATCCCTGCCTTAAGTTGCTCCACATCCTCCCTTAAGGCATGCATCATAAGCTTAAGATGTCGGTTTTACTCTTTCAAGTACGAATAGTCATCCTCCAATTTTTGGATCTTACAATAAACCCAATCAAGGTCCAAGTACTCCTTAGGGTCCTCCTTTTCATCAAGGGCCTCCTCCGTTGTCGGTCGAATCATAGATAAGACTCTCTTAAACATCTCCGGCCAATTCCTCTTATAGGTCACACAGGGTGCTTTGGGTCGCGGTCCATATGCAGGGGTAATCTTCTTAGTCATCTGTCAAAAGAATCATAAAACAAGCAAACAATAATAAAGATTACTAAAACCTACTAGGATTTCGCAGAACTATGCTAGTGATATACTGCAAGTGACATGACAGGAAAATTTTTATGCTCCAGGATGATTCTTAAACAACTCATATAAAACAAGTCTAAACTATATTTTAAAAACTACAGCTCTGATACCAACTTTGTCACATCCAAACTTTAGAGATATGACAATCCTTGAATATAGGGAGACATAAGGTTACCCACGCCCGTAAAACCCATCTACACATACGTAACTCATGCCTAGGATCGTATCAAACCTCATATAATAACTCATTTAAAACATTTATGAGAAAACCTTTAGTTGCAGAAGACAATAATTAGATATCTCACATATAATCTATAAGAAAATAATATATTTATAATCCGGTTGAAATCTTAACAAACATTTCAAATAAGCATCAAAATAATTATTCCTGGAGCATATAACGATAACCCTTCATATCATAGTATTACTAAAGACTTTGAACAAGGAACTCACCAAGTAGAGTAGAGTGCTTGAGCTATCAGCTTGCCTCCTCATACTTACTCACCTGGAACCATACAAGGAAAAAAAGAAAAAGGGTGGTGAGATTGACGATCTCAATAAGTAAACAATATAACACATACATTAACACGCAGTTCTTTGAAAAGGAAACCCATAGCTTATACACATAGTTCATGATTTTCAATTCATGAATCAAGTTGCATTTTAGTAGGATTCAATTTAACAAGTTTGTAGAAATCATACTTATAACACATAGAGAGTGAAGGCTATTGCTCTATCACTCGAACACATAGATGAGAGGTGGCATTAAACCAAATTCTAACTCCTATCACATGAAGAGTGTGAAGCTGATCAAGCCCCATGGCTAGAATTGCCCCTTTCTAGCTAAGGTGGATACACTACCCCTATCCATTGAGTTAAGACCATGTGTATAGGTTTTGATGATTACCCGCATCGGCACAAGAACTTCTGCATAAAGGGTTAAAGGTACCATAGCTAGAGCTAATGGTGTTCACTTATAACAATAACATTTAAGGAAGCAATAACATGTATCATAGTAACAATGGCAATTTAACTTTGAGTAAAAGATACAAAATAATGTAGTTCCAGAAAGAATATAGGTTAGGTAATAATCACAAGGAATTATCATTGGATAAACAAAAATGGTTTTTGGACCAATTGTCCTTTGGCAACATAAGTTTTACAAAGAACTCATTTAATCATATTTTAGGACAGGAAGAACTTGGGTTTCAAGAATCTTAAAGGCTTATATAACATGATATCACACATTTATAATATATTGTAATGTTACTCACATTTGTAGAATGAATACAATGTTTACTCACCTTATGGTTCCTTCGCTCCTATTTCATGTAGCCCCTTTAAAACTCTAAAGCTCCTCAAACTTTGTCATAATATTTAATTCAATACTTAATATTTATTTAATCATGATGCTATCCTATCCCATAACTACCTCATGCACATATAACATTCACATACACTTAGAGTCGTACATATAAGTGCGCCTCATCACTTGCATATAACATGTTGACTTTAAAAGTTTTGCACATTTAGCCTTAGTAGGTCCATATGAAAATACATTATAACTCATGTCTATACCTTTCTAAGGTCAACACAATATCATTATCTTAATATCAATTCACTTTAATAATCATCTTATAACACTTCCATATATGTCAACTTATCGATAGCCTTTCAAGCATCATGCTTATCTCTTATTACCAATTCCTTCAATCAATCACTTCATTAATTCAAGACCATTAATTCATTTTTAATTCATCATAGAATCCATTTCCATATTATCCAATCATATTCACATTCTAATCACAACATAAGGTTAAGATACCTTAAGTATATCTTAAGTATACTAAAGTGCCTCTAAACTTGTCCAGAGTCATACGTTCGACTAACATGCAATTTTATCATTTATCATACATACATACATGTCAATAATCATCAAAATACATTACATCAAAATTATGGACATTGGGATAAAAATCCCATAGTAGGCGGAATGCATCATCAAAGGAAATACTAAACTTTTCTTACTTTTCACACTTTCCGTCTATTACAACAATATGTAAAAACATGGTTTTGTGAGGCCTCGCCCGAGCACCAGTCTGATGTGCTAAGGGAAATTGAAATGCCCATTTGGGAAAGAACTCACGAGAAAGCCCTTGAGCTTATCTTTCAAAAATTGTTTTAGAGTCACCACCTTAATTTATTTTTATTTGAGAAAATATAAGGAAAAAACCCATTTGACTCCTATCATTACCCAAAGGAAAAAAGATCACTAGCCTCGAAACCAAAGAGGATTCGGGGACTAGGTTTTTAGTTTAATAAAACATGTTTGGCCAAGTAATATAAAAGTAACTTAAAATATTCTCATGAACAATTTAAGATGCATGGACAATTTATAATATGTATGATCATTCAATCCATAAAGTTTATGCACATTAGAATTCAAAATAAAAGAGAGTCAATATTACAATGAAATCCAAACTTAGGGGATACCTCCTCTAGCCCTTATAGGTTCTAGGGAAGTCACACATTCCCTAAACTAAGCATAATAGCAAAGTAAAAGAAAATAAAATAATAGTAAGTGAAGAAGGTGATAAGGGGAAAGTTGGTTAGTTTTAATTGAATTCGATGTCTGGACCAAGCATGCCTACATATCCCTTTGAATAGGAATTAAAACCTACACAGTTCTCCCTTCTTGTGAAGAGATTAGTTTAGCCTAGCCACTTTGTCATGTTTTGATTGATTGATTAAAAGAGGGTTGAGTTAATTAATTAATTTAATTGATTACCGAGTTGATTAGCTAACAACCTAGATGAATCAATTTAATCAACTAACTAAAAGAGACAATAATCAAATAGAAAGGAAAAAAAAGATTACCTTACGCTTTCACGGCTTGGGGACGTAGGGCGAATGGAGCAGATGACTGGATTGTAATTCCACCTTCTCCACATAAGAGACACGAGCCTTAGACCACCAAAATGCAACTTCACCTTCTCCACATGACGGCCACGAGCCTTGGGCAAAGAACTTGTCTCGAACAAGCGGGCGAAAAGCCTTAAACTAGTTGAGTAGGAATCAAGGAGAAACCACGCAATATGCTTTGCAAATCAAGGAGCAAAAGCAAAGCAATTTACTTGAAGTTAGTGCTTTTTAAGCCTCTAAGTCTATGTGTTAAGAGTAGAGAGACCACCTCTATATATAGGGGGAAGAATGAAGCATAAAGGCTAAAATTTCCAATATGGGAGTAGGGACACACCACCGTTGCCACATAAGCCTCTGCGGCATTGCAGAGGTCTCTACAGCAGTGCCACAGAGATCTTTGCAACACCACAAGAGGCTTTACAGCATTCAGCAACTTCCTTTAATTCGCCTGTTCTGCCCATTTTAGTCCATTTTCTCTTATTTCTAGTTCGTTTTCCATGATTCTAATTGCATTGCACCTGTTATAGAGTCCTGGATGATTTGATGATGATTTAAGAGCCTTGATTGATTCCTTTCCTAACTGAATGGTCTGTAATTTTAAGAGGTGCAGAATTAAGGGTTCACAGGTTTGAACAAAGATTTTGCATGTAAACACAAAAAAAATCATTTTAGAATATTAATGTACATGAATCGGTAGCAATAGGTGTGATATGTACATGAAATTTCAAATTTTAGGTTTTAGGATGCAAAACCAAGAGTTTTCTTGTTTTTGGTATTTTTCGGTCATTACAGTAATATGTAAACAGGTGATTTAAACCATTGTTTTTCATTCAATCATAGCAAATATCAGTTTAGGACATCTTCATGCATGATTCGGCAGCCATAGATAATAATTATACAAAAAAAATTCTAAGTTTTAAGGCTTAGGGTGAAAATCATGAGTTTTCGCGCTTTTTGTGCTTTCCATTCATTATAGTAATATGGAAACACATGGTTTAAATCATCCTTTTTCATCCAAACAAAACAAATATCAATTTAGAATGCATCCATACACAAATCGGCAGCCTTATGTTCAAGAAATCATAGAATTTTCTAACTTCTAAGTTCTAGCACAAAAACCTTAAATTCCTTTGTTTTCTGAAACTTTTCAATCATTATAGAAATATGCAGAAATATAATGTAATCCAATATTTTTTTATCAAAACACATAATAAATCAGTTTAGAATGGAATGGTATAGAAATCACTTCCCTTTAGTGATGTTTATGCATAAAAATTATAATTTTAAGTTACAGGATTCACCTTTTGAGAAATTGCGCGGAAAGATTTGTGTTTTTAGTAGAGAATTAAATTTCTCTCTCAAAAACTCACCCAAACAGAATTAAATCTATAAAAATTAGTAAACAACTAATTTAAAATAATTTTCTCATAATTTATTTCATAGAAATCAAATAGGAAATTGAAAGAGAAGAAAAACTTACGAATATGGGTGAGAAAAGCAAAAATAAAAGGTGTTTTCTTAATTTCGGTAGAGAGAATTTTTTTGAGAGAATTTTTCTATCAAAATATAGAAAATTAGAGTGATGGCTGCTAGAACATTGGGGCCGGCCAAAATTTTATTATTTAAAGATAGGTTTTGGTCAATTTCCACTAATACCCTTAATGAGCTAGGTTAGGAGGGTTTTTGGGTAGTAGGTTTTTAGATATTTGGGCTTTTTATTTAAATTAGGGGCTGATTATGGGTGATTAAAATAAAAATATTTTTCTTATTATTTTCATTAAAATTTTCCCCAAAACATTTATTTAAAATTTATTTTAAAATACTCATAAAATCATTTTATGCTTAAAAATTGCCTTTATGCATGAAAATTTATTTTATGCTAATGTACTTCATATAAATCATTTATTTCACAATAATAACTCATATTATGCATATTAAAAATTAATTTAATATGCCACGTGCTCATCAACACATAGAACATAAATTTCCATAAAAGCACACACTTAACCTTAATAGTTCTAAATCAAGTAAATTGTCAAAAAAGATTAAAGGAAGGAGGAAGGTCAACTTTGTTGTTTTGTAGCATGAAACATTTAGGGACTCTTCCATTATTTGCTAGATAAATAATAGGGGTTAGGTTGTTTGGGATTAGCTATGTGGTATTTTGGACACTTCTCTATCATGGGCAAGGCTAATGATAGAAGTTGATAGGATTATATAACAACCCACATCTACCCTAGGAGTTTTAGTGACAAATTATTTAAATTTAGGGTTATTGTGACAAATTGTGTGACTATATGAAAATTCATGTGTGATGTGATTTTTGAGTTTGGGATACGCTAAATTAATTTTAATATGCCTAATATGAATTATTATTATGAAATAAATGGTTTAAATAAAATTCATCAACATGAAATAATTTATTTTTCATAAAATGAATTTTCATATAAAAGGCAATTTTTAAGCATAAAATAATTTTATGAGTATTTTTAAAATATTTTTAAATAAATGTTTTGGGGGAAATTTTAATGAAAATAATAAGAAAAATATTTTATTTTTAATTACCCATAATCAGCCCTAAATTAAATAAAAAACCCAAATACCTAAAAGCCCACTACATCAAAACACTCTTAACCTAGTTCATTAAAGGTAAATTTGGAAATTTCACCCCAAACTCTAATATATAATGAGAATTTAGGCCAGCACTCTCATTCCAGCAGCCATCACTCCATTTTTCTATATCTTGATAGAAAAATTATCCCAAAATATTTCTCTCTACAGAAATTAAGAAAAACACCTTTCAATTTTGCGATTTCTTGTCTATACTCGTAAGTTTTCTTCTCTTTCAATTTCCTATCTGATTTCTAAGAAATAAATTATGAGAAAATAATTTTGAACTAGTTGTTTACTAATTTTTATAGATTTAATTCTGTTTGGGTGAGTTTTTGAGAGAGAAATTTAATTCTCTACTGAAACAATAAATCTTTCCGCACGATTTCTCCAAAGGTGAATCCTATAACTTAAAATTGAAATTGTTATGCATAAACATCACTAAGGTGGGGCAATTTCTGCATCATGATTTCTAAACTGATTTCTAATGTGTTTTGATGAAAAATATTGGATTAAATCATATTTTTGCATGTTACTGGAATGACCGAACAGTTTTAGAAAACAAAGGAATTCAAGGTTTTTATGCTAAAACTTAGAAGTTAGAAAATTCTATGATTATTTATACATGTGGCTGCCAATTTGTATATGGATGGATTTTAATCTGATATTTTTTTGTTTGGATGAGAAATAATGATTTAAATAATGTGTTTGCACATCACTGTAATGAACGAAAATCGTGAAAAGCGTGAAAACTTATGATTTTCATCCAAAGCCTTAAAACTTAGAATTTTTTTATATAAATATTATCCATAGCTGTCAAATCATACATGAAGATGTTCTAAACTGATATTTGCTATGACTGAATGGAAAATAATGGTTTAAATCACTTGTTTACATATTACTGTAATAATTGGAAAATACCAAAAATAAGAAAACTCATGGTTTTGCATCTTAAAATCGAAAATTGGAATTTTCATGTACATATCACACCTATTGCTGCCAATTCATGTAGATTAATATTTTAAAATGATTTTTATTGCGTTTACATGAAAAATCTTGGTTCAAACCATGCTTCTACATATTACTATAATAGACGGAAAGTGCGAAAAGTAAGAAAAATTTAGTTTTTCCATTGATGAAGCATTCAGCCAACTATGGGATTTTTATCCCAATGTCTATAATTTTTATGTGATATATTTTGATGATTATTGACATGTATGTATGTATGATAAATGAAAAAATTGCATATTAGTTAAAGGTATGACCCTAGACAAGCTTAAAGGCACTTTGGTATACTTAAGGTATCTTAACCTTATATTGTTGTTAGAATGTGAACGTGATTGGCAAATATGGAAATAGATATTATGATGGTTTGATAATTAATTAATTATAATACCCAAGGTTTTCATAGCTCACTAGAGTTATAATAATATCATAAAATATAAATTTTTATGAGTATAGTATCAATGATATAGTGATGGGATGAAAGAAACCATTTTGGGTGCTAAGTGCATGATTGTGTATCTTTATAAAGTGTGAATGTTCATGTATATTTTATTGAATTAATTTAAGGCAATATGTCTTAGTTTGGGTTTAGTATGATATGGGAAGGTAAGATTTGAAATGCCAAGTGAAAGGGAAGGGAAAAAGTTATGGAAAATTTTTGAGTTCATAAAACGTGTTCAGGTGGGCTTGTTAATGGGCTTTGGACTTAAGACCCAAGCCCATGGAATGGCTAGACCACCAAGGTCCAAATTTGGTGGGACTTAACTAAACTAAGGTTAGAATAAGTTAACTAAAGGTTAGGGTTAGGGTGAGGTTAAGTTAGGCTAGTCATGATTTTGGATGATAGCCGTCTTTGTTGACTTTTGTTACCTTTAACACCTAAGCTAATCCACTTTCCCATTACCATGTCCATATGCATTGTGAGATTAAATCACCACCATTGATTTCATTTACATATAAAGTGAAAATATATAAATTCTTTTCATTTGTAACCTAGCATCCAAATCACATTCTCACCAAAGACTAAAATCTCTCAACTTGTTCTTCAACATAGGACCAAATTTAAAGGATTTTAAGGTAAGATTTTATGTTTAAGTGTTTCTTTCCTTATTCCTAACCTAAGAGTGAGGGGTTGTTAGCAAGTATATACTTTTCATTGATTTTTATGGTTTGATTTTGGTGGAGGGATTTAAGAAGGACTAGTTTTGCATGTTAGTTGAGGGAATATGAGGATGGGAGAAAATTTGGGGTTTAATAAGTGAGAGATGATAAAGAAAGCATGAGAAGATCAATGGTGGTTGGACAGCCATGGGTGACCACACAGCTGGGATTCTAGTGATGTGATAAGGACAAATTTAGAAATTCATCCAGTAGCCTCCCACAAGTGGAGGCACGGCTGAGGTTTCACCCATGGGCAGTTATATTTTTTGCCATATTGAAATACTTTGTCCTAGTGTTTGTGACTTATTGCTAGATTATTTCATTAATTTTTTTATAAATTTCCTCATTTGTGATCCTATAATAAGATCATTGAGAATGCAATTAGATGTTAGTGTTGCATGTATTTCCTTAATTATGTTATAGGGGATATTTAAAAGATATTGAATTAGTTTATGACATGTGTAAGTAAGGGGTAAATGATATGAGACATTGACAAATGATATGTTTATATGAAATAGTTAGAGTTTGGTTAGAAAGTTAAAGGAATAGAAATTGATGTACATTGTTTGGATGTATTGCAAAATCAAAAGGCAAAGGCATTGCTCGGGATACCAAGGAGCCTCGCTATAATTTGCGTTAAGTTTATCGATATAGGAGCTAAGGAGTAAGAGTTGAGTACTTAATAATATTTTGCAATTTGTGCTTTAAATATAAGCATAAATGTTAAATCATTTCCAATTTAAAATGCATTGCAATTCTTTGGCAAGCATTATCTGCTTTATTGATTATTGAGCCAAAGCAAATCAAATATTCCTTTATGGCATTTGGCTAAGTGAGCCTATATTGCTTTGATCTTATAATGTGATCAATGATGAGAACCTAAGTGTTATTGATATATTATCCATTGAATCATTTCATGGATAGAAAGGAAAAACATTATAATGATACCATGATAAGCAGAATACCCCTCTGATATGGGGCAATACATTAGACATTGTGCGTAATGGTAATGGACCCACGGATAGGGTAAAGAATGTCCGAACCTTAGCTGGGAAGGGTTTAAGGTCCCCAATATGTATGACCTAATCAGTTGTATGTGTGATGAGATATATGAGAGTGAGCAAGGCATATGCTGCCACTCGACTGATTATGGGGGAGAAATACCATTTCCAAGAAAGGAATTGTTCTACTAAAGATATAATATCTATTATATATATATATGGGAAAGTTGTTCCATAAGAATAATTTTTGACCCACTTTATTTTATTTGCTATAAGGAATCACCTTTGAGTATACACTATTGTTTAATCTTTATGATATTATTTTGTACTCACTGAGCTTTGTCTCATCCCATAGTTGTTGTTTATTTTCAGGACCAGCTGATAGATCAGCAAGGTAAATTCCAAGTCTTGCGTCTTCGCTTGGAAATTGCATTGCTACTTTTGGTATTATGTTGTATATACTATGTTATATTTTAGAAGTTTCACTCTAGAGCTCCATGGATTATTAAGGTCTATAATAATGATATAATTTAGAATATTCTTAGTATGTGTGTGGTTTGGTATTATTTTATTTTAGTCTAAGCACTTGAGCAGTATATGAATGAGTTGTAATTAAAATACTGGAAAATGGATTTCAAAAGCAATAAACATGAAAATGGATTTAAAATGGTAAATGTTTATCTTATAGATGATTGATATGGTAATCAATGATAAGGAATGGTTATTTTGGTTTCAATCTTAGGATAAGGGTAGCGTAGTTTTCTTCAGGAATTAATAACTTATAAGAGGGTTCTACAGGTTTAAGTGACCTTATGTCTCCCTATGCCCTAGGACAGTCCTGGCTTAAAGATGGGTCATGACAAAGGTGGTGTCAGAGTGAAGATTTAGGTCTTTATACTTATTTCAAGTTATAAGTTAAACCATGGAGCATAGGATTCATTATTATCACTAAAGTACTTTGTTAGGTCAGATATGCGTTAATGTTATACATTATGTTATCATCCTTCTGTGATATTTGTTAAATTCTATATGTTGTTATTACATAATATTACTGAGTTGTGAAATGTTTTTTTATGACTGGTAATGTGTAGATGTCGAGGATTCATGATACTGATGAAAAGAGGGATGTATCTGATGCAATCTCGATTACTTATCCCGACTCAGAGGAGACTGATATGAAAGAGGATCCTGATCCTATTTGGGTAGCTAGGATGAAGGCTAGGAATGAAGAGATTATGGGAGAGTTACATATCTTATGGGATGAGGTACTTAATCTGAGAAGGATAGTAAGGGAATTGAAGTGGAAACTGGCAAGGGTTAGTAATATATATAGGAATTCAAAGGCAGACCCAATTCCACCTCTTAGGGATTTGATGCTGGGATTTCCCGAACATCTGTATGCTACATGTGGGAGATTTGACCACTTTGAGGAGAGGTGTTATGTGAGGAGACATTTGTTATCCTCATCTATAATGTCTACAGATCATAGGCAAGTGGGGCTAGGAGAGAGAGAGGCCTCCAATGATGAGAGGGACTCTAAAGATTAGTGAGAAAGATCATGGATGAGTATACCATGATCATATTTTGGGTGTGGTATGGTTTATATGTACAAAAACAATATGGATGATCTAAAAATTAGGGTGATTAAGGAATGCTATAGTATGTAGTACTTGTACATAGGTGTGTAAGTTGCAAAATAAAGGAATAACATTGAGTATATTATAATGTTTATATGGAAATGGTTATATGTGATAATGATTTTGCTTTATGGATTACATGTAATGGCTAAATGGTATAGGTATGATTAATGAGATGATATAAGTAAGGTAAATTGGTAATTCATGTATATATGAAAAAAAAAAAAATTTCATACGTTGAATATCAAAATTTTGATGTGTGAATGACACTGTGTATGTTGTTTTCAGCATAGATGTTGCCCCATAGGATTGCTCAGTTAAAGGGACAAGGGTCCTAGGAAGCTAATAGCATTGTTCTAGATATAGCATCTAATACTACTTCTATTCAAAATATCAACCGAGAATCTTCTCGATCAAGGTAGCATAGTGCAAGTGGTAGAGAACGAGGACCACCAGGGGATATGGAAGCATTACGACAATAATATAAAGTGATGAGGTAGGAACTTTTGGAATTAAGGCATTAGCGTCAGGAAGTTCCACCACCACTTATGGTGCCACTTGCACCACAAGTGGATGACGTACCTCCCATCTTACCATGAGCACCATGTAGGGTGAGGAGGCGAATGTTACCAAGAGAAGGAGTTATAGTGCATGATCTAAAGAAGTTCAAACTACTAGAATTTTCAGGGGAAGAAGGGGAGGATCCTTAGAAATTTTTAGAGGAAATGGACAAGATAGCCCAGAGGATGACATGCTCTAATGAGAAATTGATCGAGTTGATAGGAGTTCAACTTCAAAGTGATGCATGGGGTTGGTTTCAAAGGCATATTGAAGAGCGATTGTATGGAGATGATCCACCTACTTGGGAAGAGTTCAAACATGAGTTAATGAATGAATTTCTATTTGAAAGGGAGAGACAGAATCGTGCACTTTAGTTTGAACAATTGAAGCAGATGCCTGGGATGTCAGTATTAGATTATGCCCAGGAGTTCAAAAGGTTGAGCAAGTATGCCACTCATATCATGCTAACGAAAGCAAGTAAAGTTGACCGATTTCATTGAGGATTGGTAGCTCCGTTATATCATGTCCTGTGGCCTCTGAGTTTCCCACTATGGCTAAATTGATCGGCAAGGCTAAGCTCATAAAGGCGAGGCACAAGGCAGAAAAAATAGAATGGATGGAAAGGGATCCAAGATAGAAGAATAAGAGTAGGGGACTGGGTAATCAGCAGCGAGGTAGTTTTGGTCAGAATAGGGATCTAGAGTAAACTTTCATTGTTTCCACCCCTTTCCAGCCATGAAGAAGTAGATAGAATCAATTTTGGGCTAGTAGTGGTCCGGTGGCATCTATGTCAGGTAATACGAGTAATTAAGCTATCCCCATATGTGTTTTATGTGGAAAGCCATATAAGGGAGGATGTAGGAGAGCCTCAAGAGCATGTTTGAAATGCGGTCAAATAGGGTATTTCATTAAATAATGTCTACAGATGGTCAATTAAAGAGCAATAATAGCAGTGTCACAACCTATCGTGCAGATGTATCGACCTAAAGACTATGGCCAAAGAGGGCAAGGAAGAGGATCAGGGCAATCCTCGAGTAATGTCAAAGCTACAAAGAGAAGGGGTCGAGGGAGAGTGTACGCTCTCAATCAACAAGAAGCATGAGCTTCAAATAATATTGTTACAGGTATTATTTTTATTCAATTTGTAAGTGCTAGTTGCTTGTTTGATTCGGGTGCAACACACTATTTTATTTCACATTATTTTGTTAGGAAATTAGGAAGGGATAAGGAAGTTATGCATGAACCTTTGATTAAAAGCACACCACTAGGAAATGATGTGATAGTAGACCAAATGTACACAGACTGTATTATTGAAATTAAGGGTAGAAAATTTCTTGTGGATTTGATTGAACTAGAAATATTAGGATTTGATATCATTTTAGGTATAGATTGGTTATCCAGGTATAATGCTAGTTTACACTATTGAGGAAAAAGAATTGATTTTAAAGGAGAATATGGGTAGGAATTTAGGTTTCAAGGGAATCAAAGTAATTTTCCTATGAATCTTATTTCAGTCGTAGGAGCAAAAAGGATGCTAAGGAAGGGATGCCAAGCATTTTTGGCACAGGTAGTGGATGTTAATAAGGAGGGTAGTGATCTTAAGAAGATACATGTCGTAGAGGATTTTCCTGATGTTTTTCCTGAGGATTTGTCAGGAATGCCACTGGATAGGGAAGTTGAGTTTTTGATTGAGCTTCTACCTAAAACTTAACTGATATCGATACCGCCTTATCGGATGACACCTTCAGAATTGAAGGAATTGAAGGCCCAGCTACAAGATTTACTTGATAAGGGTTTTATTAGACCAAGTAGTTCCCCGTGGGGCGCTCTGATTTTGTTTGTCAAAAAGAAAGATGGATCTCTTAGATTATTTATTGATTATAGACAGTTGAACAAGGTGACTGTGAAGAATAGATATCCTCTACCAAGGATAAATGATTTATTTGACCAATAACAAGGAGCCAGTTACTTCTAAAAAATTGACTTAAGATCGGGATATCATCAGCTAAAGATTTAGGGTGAGGACATTTGTAAAACTGCATTCAAAATGAGATATGGTCATTATGAGTTCACTATGTTGTTGTTTGGATTGACCAATACACTAGCAGCTTTCATAGACCTGATGAATTGGGTATTTAAACCTTTCTTAGATAGGTTTGTGATCGTGTTTATTAATGATATCTTAATTTACTCGAAGAACATTTGAGAATGGTGTTGTAGACTCTAAGGGAACATAAGCTTTATACCAAGTTGTCAAAGTGTAACTTTTGGTTGGAGCAAGTATGTTTCCTTGGACATGTGGTAAGTAAGGAAGGAATCAAAGTAGATCCCAAGAAAGTAGAAGTGGTAGCAAATTGGCCTCGACCCATAATGGTCACGGAGATGAGAAGTTTCTTAGGGTTGGTAGGTTATTACCGCCAATTCATAAAAGACTTCTCCAAGATATCTGCACCATTAACGAAGCTTAAGCAGGTTAGATATAAGTAGGATGAAGCTTGTGAGGAGAGTTTTTAAAAGCTTAAAGATTTCTTAATTTCAGCTCCAGTATTAGCTTTACTTGGTGGAAATGAAGGTTTTGCTATATACTGTGATGCCTCGAAAATTGGTTTAGGGTGTGTACTAATGCAGAATAGGAAGGTTATTGCCTATGCATCTAGGCAATTGAAGAGACATGAAGTGAATTATCCTACTTACGATCTAGAAATGGTAGTGGTCATCTTTGCTTTAAAGATATAGAGACATTATTTATATAGGGAGAAATGTGAGATCTATACTGATCATAAGAGCCTTCAGTATATTTTAGAGCAAAGGGATTTAAATTTGAGATAGTGGCAATGGGTAGAGTTACTCAAAGACTATGATTGTCAGATCTTCTATCATCCTGGTAAAGCTAACGTTGTTGTGAATGCTCTTAGTAGAAAATCTATGGGTAGTCTTTCTCATGTAGTAGGACGAAGAAGGCCTATGGTGAGGGAATTAAAGTAGATGTTTGATGAAGGCTTGCAATTGGAGGTAAGTGATTCACAAGTATTGTTAGCTTACTTCCAAGTGAAGTATCAAGACTTTTCAAAGTTGAGATCCTCATTTATTGAAGATTAAAGAAGACTTAGAAAAGGGACAAGCTCCAGAGTTCAGGGTGGAAGAAGACATTCTGAAATGTGGGCATTGGCTTTATGTGCCAAATGTAGAAGGGCTAAGAGAGAGGATTCTAAAAGAAGCGCACCAAACTCCTTATAGTGTTCAGCTAGGTGCCACTAAAATGTACCATGATGTTAAAGGTACATATTGGTGGCTAAGATTAAAGAAGGACGTGGCAAATTTTGTTACTTCTTGTCTCACCTGTCAGTAAGTGAAATTCGAACATCAACGACCTTTTGGATTACTATAGGAGATAAAATTGCTAGATTGGAAGTGGGAATGTGTTACTATGGATTTTGTAGTAAGACTACCCAAGACGATGAAAGGTTATGACTCTATTTGGGTCATAGTGGACCAATTGACAAAATTGGCACACTTCATTAAAGTGAAAACCACATATACTGCGATTGATTATGCTCATATTTATGTTGATAACATCATAAGATTGCATGGAGTTCCACTTTCAATTATTTCAGATCAAGGTACCCAGTTTACTTCAAGATTTTGGCAAAGATTACAAGAGGCATTGGGAATACAACTCAACTTCAGCATTGCTTTCCATTTGCAGACAGATAGACAGTCTGAAAGAACAATTCAGACACTTGAGGATATGCTTTGTATGTGTGTTATAGACTTTGGAGGTGGCTGGGATAAGCATCTTTCGCTTATTGAATTTGTGTACAATAATAGTTATCATTCTTCTATAGGAATGGTGCCTTATGAAGCATTATATGGTAGAAAGTGTCGATCTCTGATCTGTTGGATGGAGGTTGGCGATAAATATCTTAAAGCCCCTGATATGGTAAAGGAAGCCATAGAAAAGGTGAAGGTTATCCAGGAGAGACTAAAAACTACTTTTAGTCGTCGTAAGAGTTATACGGATCTTCAGAGGAAGGATATTTAGTTTGCGATAGGGGACCATGTATTCTTTAAGGTTTCACCCATGAAGGGAGTGATAAGATTTGGCAAGAAGGGAAAGTTATCTCTTTGATTTGTCAGACCTTTCAAGATTCTCAGTAGGGTCAGAGAAGTTTCATAAAAGTTAGCACTACCACCTGCACTGGGACATGTACATCCAGTTTTTCATATGTTGATGTTGAGGAAGTATGTATCTGATCCGTCGCACATATTGCAACCCCAGCATATTAAGATTGATAGAGACCTTTCCTATGAAGAAGTTCCAATTGCCATTTTGGATCACCAAGTCAAGAAGCTGAGAAACAAAGAAGTGCAAATAGTTAAAGTGCAATGGCATAACCACAATGTGGAGGAATACACATGGGAAAGTGAGAACGATATGCTACAGTAGTACTCGCATTTGTTTCAAATAATGGGTAAGTGTTTTTTTTTTTACATGTATGGATCAATTTTTTCTAAAGGGGGTAGAATGTAATACCCAAGGTTTCTATAGCTCATTAGAGTTATAATAATACCATAAAATATAAATTTTTATGAGTATAATACCAATGATATAGTAATGGGATGAAAGAAACTCTTTTGGGTGCAAAGCGCATGATTGTATATCTTTATAAAGTATGAATGTTCATGTATATTTTATTAAATTAATTTAAAGAAATATGTCTTAGTTTGAGTTTATTATGATATGGGAAGGTAAGATTAGAAATGCTAAGTGAAAGGGAAGGGCAAAAGTTACGAAAAATTTTTTAGTTCGAAAAACGTATTCGGGTGGGCTTGTTAATGGGCTTTGGACTCAAGGCATAAGCCCATGGAATGGGTGGCCCACCAAGATACAAATTTCATGGGACTTAACTAAACTAAGGTTAGAATAAGTTAACTAAGGGTTAGGGTGAGGTTAAGTTAGGTTAGTCACCATTTTAGATGATAACCATCTTTGTTGACTTTTGTCAACTTTAACACCTAAGCTAATCCACTTTCCCATCACTATGTCCATATGCATTTTGGTGATTATGGAACTCATCATTATGGTGCCAAGTCACCATACACCTAAGGACAATCTTAACCATCCATCTTGATCAATCTTAACTATCCATCTTAGGCAAAAATATGATCATTGATCTTGTGAGATTAAATCACCACCATTGATTTCATTTACATATAAAGTGAACATATGTAAATTCTTTTCATTTGTAACCTAGCATCAAAATCACATTCTCACTAAAGACTAAAATCACTCAACTTGTTCTTCAACATAGGACCAAATTTAAGGATTTCAAGGTAAGATTTTATGTGTAAGTGTTTCTTTCCTTGTTCCTAACCTAAGAGTGAGGGGTTGTTAGCAAGTATATACTTTTCATTGATTTTTATGGTTTGATTTTGGTGGAGGGATTTAAGGAAGGACCAGTTGTGCATGTTAGTTAAGGGAATATGAGATGGGAGAAAATTTGGGGTTTAATAAGTGAGAGATAACAAAGAAAGCATGAGAAGATCAATAGTGGTTGGACAGCCACGGGTGACCACATAGCTGGGATTCCAGTGATGTGATAAGGGCGAATTTAGAAATTCATCTAGTAGCCTCCTATAGGTGGAGGTGTGAGGCATGCCGCCCAGGAGGGTGGCGGCACCGCCCAGACTGTCGGCGGAGCTACCGGCAGCTGACATGGCACTTATTTTATTTTCTTTTTTAAAGATTGGTTGGTATGGAGTTTATAAAATTTGGATATCTAGTGGCAATGTAATTGAAGGCTAAAAAATTTTCTTTCAGGGGCGCTACCCCTGAACCCTCACCCGCTAACCAGTTAGTGAGACCACCATAATGGCTCTGCATGATGTGTTAAACTCAACAAATGCTAGGGTTGCTATTGGATGATGAGGGTGTAAAATTGAGGATTCACAGGAAGACGGCTGAGGTTTCACCCATGGGTAGTTATATTTTTGGCCATATTAAAATAGTTTGTCCTATTGTTTGTGACTTATTACTAGATTATTTCATTAATATTTTCATGAATTTCCTCATTCATGATCTTATAATAAGATCATTGAGAATGCAATTAGATGTTAGTGTTACATGTATTTTCTTAATTATGTTATGGGGGATATTTAAAAGATATTAAATTAGTTTATAACATGTGTAAGCAAAGGGTAAATGATACGAGACATTGACGACTGATACGTTTATATGAAATAGTTAGAGTTTGGTTAGAAAGTTAAAGGAATATAAATTGATGTACGTTGTTTGGATGTACTGTAGAATCAAAAGGCATAGGCATTGCTCGGGATACAAAAGAGCCTCGTTATAATTTGCATTAAGTTTATCGATATAGGAGCTAAGGAGTAAGAGGTGAGTACTTAATAATATTTTGCAACTTGTGCTTTAAATATAAGCATAAATGTTAAATCATTTCCAATTTAAAATACATTGCAATTCTTTGGCAAGCATTATCTTCTTTATTGATTATTGAGCCAAAGCGAATCAAATATTCCTTTATGGCATTTGGCCAAATGAGCCTATATTACTTTGATCTTATAATGTGATCAATGATGAGAACCTAAGTGTTATTGATATATTATCTATTGAATAATTTTGTGGATAGAAAAGGAAAAACATTATAATGATACCATGATAAGCAGAATACCCCTCTGATGTGGGGCAATACATTAGATATTGTGCACAATGGTAATGAACCCATAGATAGCATCAAGAATATTCGAACCTTAGCTGGGAAGGGTTTAAGGTCCCCAGTACGTATGACCTGATCAGTTGTACGTGTGACGAGGTATACGGGAGTGAGCAAGGCATATACCGCCATTCGACTACTTATGGGGAAAACATACCATTTCCAAGAAAGGAATTATTCTACTAAAGATATAATATCGTTATATACATATATATATATATATATATAGGAAAGTTGTTCCATAAGAATAATTTCTGACCCACTTTACTTTATTGCTATAAGGAATCACCTTTAAGCATACACTATTGTTTAATCTTTATGATATTATTTTGTATTTACTGAGCTTTATCTCATCCCATAGTTGTTGTTTATTTTCAAGACCAGCTGATAGTTCAACAAGGTAAATTCCAAGTTCTGTGTCTTCGCTTCGAATTGCATTGCTACTTTTGGTATTATGTTGTATATACTATGTTATATGTTGGAAGTTTCACTCTAGAGCTCCATGGATTGTTAAGGTTTGTAATAGTGATATAATTTAGAATATTCTTAGTATGTGTGTGGTTTGGTATTATTTTATTTTAGTCTACGTAATTGAGCAGTATATGATTGAGTTGTAATTAAAATACTAGAAAATGGAGTTCAAAAGCAATAAGCATGAAAATGCATTTAAAATGGTAAATGTTTATCTTATAGATGATTAATATGGTAATTGGTGATAAGGAATGGTTATTTTGGTTCCGATCTTGGAATAAGGATAGTATGGTTTTCTTCAGCAATTAATAACTTATAAGAGGGTTTTACGGGTTTAGGTGACCTTATGTCTCCCTATGCCCTAGGACAATCATGGCTCAAAGAAGGGTCAATGACATTAATGGTCTTGAATTGATGAAAAGATTGATCGAATGAATGGATCATAAGAGTTAAGCATGACATTTGAAAGGCTATCGATAAGTTGACATGTATGGATGTGTTAAGTATACTAAGATGATTGTTAAAGTGAATTGATATTAAGATAATGATATTATGATGACCTTATAAAGGTTTTGACATGATTGTAATGTGTTTTCATTTGGGCCTATAAGGGCTAAGTGTGTAAGACTTTTAAAGTCAATATGATATGTGCAAATGAATGAGGTGCATTTATATGTGCAACTCTAAATGTATGTGAATGTTATATGTGCATGGGGTAGTATGGGATAGGATAACATCATGACTAAATAAATACTAAGTATTAATTTAAATATTATGTTAGAGCTTGAGTAGCTTTAGAAGTTTAAAAGGCTACGTATACTAGGAGCAAAGGAACCACAATGTGAGTAAACATTATGATATTGTTACAAGTATAAGCTATCATGATATGTATACCTTTGATATTCTTGAAACCCAAGTTCTTTCTATTCTAAAATGAAACCCTATGATTTCATTGTTATGCTTGGGTTGCTAAAGGACAATTGGTCTAAAACTATTTTTGATTATCCAATGATAATAGCTTTATGATTATTGCCCTAACTTACATTCTTTCTGGAACTACACTATCATTGTATCTTTTGTTCAAAAGTTAAACTGCCATTATTATTGTGATACATGTTATTGGTGCCTTAAATGTTATTATTATGTGTGATCACCATTAGCTCTAGCTATGGTACCTCTAACCCTTTATGTAGAAATCCTTGTGTCGATGCAGGTAATCATCGGAACCTGTGCACATGATCTTAACCCAATGGATAGGGGTTATGTATCCACCTCAGCTAGAAGAGGCAATTTTAGCCATGGTGCCTGATCAACTTCACGGTTCTCTATGTGATAGGAGTTAGAATTTGGGTTTTTGGCCACCTCTCTTCTATGTGTTTGAGTGATCATGGCAACAGCCTTCACTCTATGTGTAATGTGTTATATGTGTGATTTCTACAACCTTGCTAAATTGCAAACTTTGATTCATGAATGGTAAAACATGAACCATGTGTTATAAGCTATGGGTTTCCCTTTTAAAAAGGGATATGTGTTATCATATATGACATATTGTTTACTCATTGAGATCATCTATCTCGCTCCTTTTTCCTTGTGTGGTTCCAAGTAAGCAAATGTGAGGAGGTATGGTGATGGCTCAAGCGTTGTACTTTGCTTGGGGATTTCCTTATTAAAGTTATTAATAATACCATGCTATGAAGTGTTGTCATTAGATGCTCTGGGAATATTTATTTTTGATGTTTATTTTGAGATGTTATTACCTATTAAGTTTTCGAGTGGATTATGAATATTTTTCCTTATGGATTCTATGTGAAGTGTCTAATTATTGTCTTCTACAACTAAAGGTTTTCATATAATGTTTTAAATGAGTTATTGAATAAAGTTTGGTATGATCCTAGGCATGATTTGTATATGTGTCAATGGATTCCACGGATGTGGGTGACCTTATGTCTCCCTATGTTCTAGGACCATCATATCTCAAAAGTTGGGATGTGACAGATTATAGCCTTAAGACTAAATATGGTGCCAGTCAAAAAGTGGAAGGTGTTAGGCGATTCACCATAGAAAGAGCTACAATGTTGGTTAGATCAAGATGGGGTGCAGTAGAACTTTATTTAATTGGATTTAACTTGGTTTGGTTAGCAAAATGGGGAGATGTGATGTTAGCTAATTAACATAGGGACCACGAGGTATGATTAAGAGGTTTGAATCCATAGATTGCCCTTAGGAGCTCAAGGCTTTGGTAAGGTAGGCCAATGCTTTATTGAAGCTGTCTTATTGAGTGGTCAGGACTTTGTTTGAAATTGGTTTGTTAGGCTGCTAAAGCTTTATTGAAACTAACTTGTTGAACACCAAAGGTAGAGTTAAGAATGGCTTGAAAATTCTCCTCTTACTTCTTAAGGAGTAAGAAGGGTGTTCATGGTATCCATAATGATTGGGTTAGCCATTGGTACCTTCAAAGTAAAAAAGAAGGGTAAGTGTATGGAAAAAACCATGAAAGCTGATGAAAGTATGCAAATTTTTTAGGAAAAAAAGACTTCCTAAGTTGTTTCAGGCCATATTCTTTAGGCTTAAGGTATATGGATAAGGGGTATTTATTAGGCCAAAGGTATTAAGCTTAAGGATTAGGTCTTAGGTAGGGAACCAAAAGGCTTTAGGCTTAAATATAGGCTTTGTATTGGGTTAATGAGGCTAAAAGTTTGGAAATAAAGGTCTGGTATCTTGGGGTGTTTGGGTAGGAGTAACAGTGTTTAGGTTTTAGGTTCTAAGACAAAAGGTTTTAGGCCTAAAGTGGTGGTGGCCAAATGTCTTAGTCTAAAACAAGGTGAGGTACCAAATGCCTTTGTCTTAAGAGAAACATGCTTTAGGCCTTAAGGTAATGGTAGGCCAAATATTTTGGGCTTAAGGTAGGTGAGGTACCAAAGGTTTTAGGCTTAAAGGAAAAAAGGTTTTAGGCTTAAGCTAATGATAGACCAAATGTTTTGAGCTTAAAGTAAGCGAGGTGCCAAATGTTTTAGGCTTAAAGTGATGGTGGGCTAAATGTCTTAGGCTTAAGATAAGTGAGTTACCAAAAGCTTTTAGGCTTAAGGTGATGATGGGTTAAATGTCTTGGTTTTAAAAAAGGTGAGGTTTGGATGAATATCAATTCTTCACTTGGTTCAAGGTATAAACTTGACTTTGAGGTTCTTGGTCTTACTATATATATGCATGCTCATGTCATGATACATGCCAAAAAACGGGTTTGATGAATATCCATAGGGTCTTCATTATGGTATATGAACCTAAGGTCAAACTAAGGCAATTATATGCATAAGGGTGAGGATGGCCTAGTTTAAAGATCCTTGTCCCATTAGAGAATTAATATCCCTAACCATATATGAGTCAAAGAGTCTCATATGGGTTTAACAGTATAGATTGCTCATCACACCACTAAAATATTTAGGGATTCATTACAAGTGGAATGTTTTTGCTATTCCAACATATAAAAAGAGTGTTGTCAAGTCAATGCTACTTTCCATCCAAAATTTTTCCAAAACACTAAGGTTATGCAAAATCCCTTTACTATGTAAAGTGGTGCATGAAACTCAAATTAAACTTAGTGAGTCAAAAGTATATTATTTGGGAGAAAATCCCAACCAAATAGTAATTCTCTTATTTTGCTTTTTTTTTTTATTTAAAAGGTGGCAACCAGTCGCCAACTATAAGACCTCGCTAGAATGCTCCTCCCTCACTCAAGGATGCCTTAAGGAAAGGCAAGCAATTTTTAAGGATATTAAGGCATAAGTTTTGGCGCTAACGATTGGAAAAGCTATCATTTAAAAAATTGATTTTTTATTTAAAAAAGATTGTCACATCCCAATTCTAAAGACATGATGGTCCTAAAACATGAGGAGACATAAGGTCACCTATGCCCATAGAACCCACTCGATGAACATACAATCACTGCCTAGGATCGTATCAAACCTCATGCATTAACTTAATAAAACCTTTTTGTGAAGGAAAAACCTTAAGTTGCAGAAGTTAAAAATAAACTTTAATACAATTCATAGAAAACAATAATAAGACTCCAAGTAAATTCTCCAACATAATATTCTAAAATAAAGTTCCCATAATAACTCCCAGAGCGACTAAGGACTCATCATAGTATAGTATTATTATAACTTTTACAAGGAATTCCCCCAAATAAATTAGAATGCTTGAACCATCACCTTGCCTACTTGAGCCATCACCTTTCCTCCTTATATTGCTCACCTTAAACCACATAAGGAAAAAGGGTGAGATAGATAATCTTAATGAGTAAACAATATAGCACATACAATAACATATGTTCCTTTAAAAGGGAATCCCATAGTTCATAACATATAGTTCATGATTTACAATTCATGAATCAAAGTTTACAATTTAGCAAGGTTTTCATTTTGGCAAGTTTTGCAGAAATCACACTTATAACACTTATCACTTATAAAGAGTACATGACTATGTTAGCTCATTCACTATAGGGAGAGATGGCCTCATACCAATTTCCAACTCTCAACCCATAACTTATAAAGTCGTGAAATTGATTAAGCTCCTATGACTAGAACCGCCCCTTCTAGCTCAGGTGGATATACTACCTCTATCCATTAGGTTAAGACCATGTGCATAGGTTTTGATGATTACTCGCTTCGGCATGAGGATTTCTACATAAAAGGTTAGAGATACCATAGCTAGAGCTAATAGTAATCACATATGACAATAACACTTTAGGCAACAATAACATGTATCATAATAGCAATAGCAGTTTAACTTTTTAATAAAAAGATACAATAATAGTGTAGTTCCAGAAAGAAAGTATGTAAGGCAATAATTATAAAGGGTCTTTCATATCATTGAATAAAAATTAGTGGATTTGGACCAAGTTCATTAGCAACCTAAGCTTAACAAAGAAATCACATAATTATAATTGAAAGTAGAAAAAGACTTGGGTTTGAAGAGTCTCAAAGATTCCCATAACAAAATCACTTGCACTTATAACATGAAATAATGCTTACTCATCTTGTGGTTCCTTTGCTACTAGCACTCGAAGCCCTTGAACCTTTAATACTCCTCAATCTCTAACATAATAATTAATTCACTACTTAGTGTTTATTTAGTTATCATATTATCCTATCCCATAACTACCTCATGCACATATAACATTCGCTTACACATAGAGTTACACATAAAAGTGCACTCATCACTTGCACATGACATTTGACTTTCAAAGTCTTGCCCATTTAGCCTTCATAGGCTCACATGAAAAAACATTATAAATTATATCAATACTTTTCTCAAGTCAAGCACAATGTCATGATCTTGATATCAATTCACTTTAACAATCATCTTAGTACATTTAACACTTCCAAACATGTCAACTTATCAATAGCCTTTCAAGTGTCATGCCTATCTCTTATGACCAATTCATGCAATCAACTTCTTCACCAATTCAAGATCATTAATTTATTATTAACTCATCATAAAACCTATTTCCATATTACTTATTCACATTTACATATTAATCACAACATAGGGTTAAGATACCTTAAGTATACTAAATTGTCTCTAACCTTGTCTAGAGTCATTCTTCAACCAACATGCAATTTAACCACTTATCATTTATACATACATGTCAATAATCATTGAAATGCATCACATAAAAATTATAGACATTAGAATAAAAATTCTAACAATGGTCGAATGCTCTATTCAAGGAAAACATGCATTTTTCTTACTTTTCTTACTTTCCGTTCATTACAGTAATATGTAAGAACATGGTTTGAATCAAGATTTTTCATGTAAACATAACAAAAATCATTTTAGAACATTAATCCATAGGAATTGGCAGTCATAGATGTTCATATGCATGAAATTTTTGAACTTTAGGTATTAGAATGAAAAACCATGAGTTTTTCTTATTTCTGGTCTTTTCGATCATTACAGAAGTATGTAAACACATTATTTAAACCATTATTTTTCATTCAATCATAACAAATATTAGTTTAGATTACTAATACACAGATTTAGTTAGACATGGACAATTCTCATACATGAAAATTCCAAGTTTAGGATTTAGATTGAAAATCATGAGTGTTCTAACTTTCTGGTGTTTTCTGATCATTACAGTAATATGTAAACACATAATTTAAATCATTATTTTCCATATAAACATAACAAATATCAATTTAGAATTAAATCCATATAATTCAGCAGCCCTTAGTGTTCATACACATGAGAATTTCCAACTTTTAAATTCTAGGACAAAAACCATGAATTTCCTTATTTTCTAAAACTTTTATGTCATTACAGTAATATGCAGAAATATGATTTAATCGACATTTTTCATCTAAACACATCAAAAATCCATTTAGAATACAATAATATAAAAATCACTCACTCCCCCCCCCCCCCCCCCCTCTTGTAATGTTTATGCATAAAAATTTCAATTTTGAGTTGTATGATTCACCTTTGGAGAAATCGCGTAAAGAGGTTAGTGTTTTTGGTAGAAAAATCAATTTCTCTCTCAAGAGATCACCTAGGCTGAATTTAATAAATTAAAATCAGTAAATACTCAGTTCAAAATAATTTTTCCATGGTTAGTTTCATAAAAATCAAATAACAAATTGAAAAGAGCAAAAAACTTACGAATATGTTCAAGAAATCACAAAGTTTGAAGGTGTTTTGTGAATTTTGGTAGAGAGAGAATTTTGAGAGAATTTTTCTACCAAAATAATGAAATAACAGAATGGTGGCTGCTGGAATGCAAGAGCTGGCCAAATTTTTCATGAATATATATAGGGTTTTGGGCAATTTCTAATATTGCCCTTAATGAGCTAGGTTAGGAGGGTTTTAGTATAGTGGATTTGGGTATTTGGGCATTTTATTTAATTTTAGGGCTGATTATAGGTAATTAAAAATAAAATATTATTATTATTATTTTCATTAAAAATTCCTCCAAAACATTTATTTAAAAATTATTTTAAAACACTCATAAGAATTATTTTATGCTATTGCACTTCTTATAAATTATTTATTTTACCATAATAATTCATATTAGGCATATTAAAATTAATTTAGCATGCCACATACTTATAAATCTTATCACACATGAATTTTCACAAAAACACATACTTAGCCATAATAGTCCTAATTTCAAGCAAATTATCATGGAAACTCCTAGGGTAGGTGTGGATTGTTACAAAGATTCAGGAGTTGCCACCCTAATTTATTTAAATGGGAAAATTAAGGAAAAACTCAAATTTTACTCTAATTCATTAATATTTCAATTAATTTAACCAAGAATAAAATCACTAGCCTTTGAACTAGATTGAGTTCAGAGACTAGGTTTTTAGTTTTAAATAATCTTGATTTGGCTCCTAAGTTTTAATTTGACTTTAAAAATTGATTTCATGGATGACAAGTATAAAATGACAATTAAAATGCATGTTCCCAAGGCCTATAATTTTTGTAAGATAAATTTTAATGATTGTTGACATGTGTAAATGAATGATATATGATTTGATTGCATGTTGGTTGAAGGAGTAGCTTAAAGAAATACTTAGAGTGTTTCGGCGTACCTAGGGTTTCTAAAACCCTAATTATTATGATTGATTAATATGTGTACATGATTAAGTGATATGTGAATTAGGTTTTATGATGTGTTAATTATGAATTAATGATCTTAAATTGACTATGGGATTGATTGTATGAATTGGTCAAAGGAGATAAGTATGACTCTTTCAAGGATTACTTGTTAAGTTGATGTATATGGAAAGTATTAAGTGTGCCAAGTTAGAAGTTAAATTAAATTGATATTAAAATTATGATTTACTGTGTTTGGTTTTAGAAAAGTCTTGGTATGAGTTATTATGTGATTTCATGTGAGCCTAAGAAGGCAAAGTGTGCAAGACCTAAAAGTCAACATGTTATGTGCAAGTGATGAGTACACTTCTAAGTGCAACTCCAAGTATATGTGAATGATATATGTGTATGGGGTAGTTATGGAATAGGATAGCATGATGTTAAACAAATACTAAGTATTGAATTATAATGTTATGTTAGAGCTTGAGGATTTTTAGAAGTACAAAGGCTACAAGCTTTAGGAGCTAAGGAACCACAAGGTGAGTAAACATTATGTTTATGTTTCAAGTATAGGTTATCATGATATTGAACCTTTGAAATTCTTGAAACCTAAGTTCCTTTCTATTATCAATTTGAATTGTATGATTTCTTTGTTAAGCTTAGGTTGCCAAAGGATAATCGGTCCAAAACTATTATTGTTTATTCAATGATAAGAAAGAACCTTTGTGATTGTTGCCTTACTTAATATTCTTTCTGGAACCACAATGTTGTTTATCCTCTGTTCATTAAGTTAAACATCTATTGCTATCATATTACATGTGATTGCATTCTTTAATGACTATTGTTACAAGTGATTGAAACCTAAGTTCCTTTCTATTATCAATTGGAATTGTATGATTTCTTTATTAAGCTTGGGTTGCTAAAGGACAATCGGTCCGAAACTATTATTGTTTATTCAATGATAAGAAATAACCTTTGTGATTATTGCCTTACCTAATATTCTTTCTAGAACCACAATGTTGTTTATCCTCTGTTCATTAAGTTAAACATCTATTGCTATTATATTACATGTGATTGCATTTTTTAATGACTATTGTTACAAGTGATTACCATTAGCTCTAGCTATGGTACCTGTGAACCCTTTATGCAGAAATCCTCATGCCGATGCGGGAAATTATCAGAACCTGTGCATATGGTCTTAGCCTAACGGATAGGGGTAGTGTATCCACCTTAACTAGAAGGAGTGGTTCTAGCTATGGGGCCTGATTAGCTTCACACTTATTATGTGATAAGAGTTGGAATTTAGTTTGATGCCACCTCTCCTCTATGTGTTCGACTGAATATGGCAACAACCTTCACTCTCTATATGATAAGTGATAAGTGTGATTTCTGCGAACCTTGCTAAATTGCAAACTATGAACCATAAACTATGAGTTATGAATTATGAACAATGAACTATGAGCCATAATCTAAGAACCCTTTCTAAGGATATGTGTTATTGTATAATCCATACTCTTTACTCATTGAGATCATCTATCTTACCCCTTTCCTTATATGGTTTCTAGGGGAGCATTATGAGGAGGCAAGGTGATAGCTTAAGTAGTTTAATTCACTTGGGAGATTTTCTTGTCTAAGTTTATTATTGTACTGTGATAGGAAGAGTCATTTTTAGATGCTCCGGGAGTTCTTGTTTGGGGAGTTTCTTTTTGG
This sequence comes from Reutealis trisperma, assembly GCA_947687605.1. Classification (NCBI taxonomy): domain Eukaryota; kingdom Viridiplantae; phylum Streptophyta; class Magnoliopsida; order Malpighiales; family Euphorbiaceae; genus Reutealis; species Reutealis trisperma. Next base: position 991 of record CANTUT010000154.1, on the reverse strand, counting down.
AACATTATTCCTTTGATGATTTATTTGGAGTCTTAAATATTCTTTTCTTGTGGATTGTATTTAAAGTATTTTTAAACTATTCTTTCACAAATTAAGGTTTCCTTTTATTAATGGTCAAATTAAGTTAATGTATGAGATTTTGGTATGATCCTCAGCAGTGTTTATAATTGCATGAGTGGGTTCTACGGGCGTGGATGACCTTATGTCTTCCCATATTCTAGGATCGCCATATCTCTGAAATTGGGATGTGACATGATATAGTTGCATTAGTAATATCTAATCAAATTGAAATTTGATAAGTTGAAATTCAAATTTCAAAGCTTTCTTGAGCCATGTAATAAAAGGCTATGTACAAATTTTTTTAAGAATTAAAAAATACAGGTTTCCTCTACTTTTCTATCCAAGTTCTATCAATGTTTGTTCAAAATTTTCAAAAGATTAAAAATGGTATTAGAGCTCTTTTGATTCTTGAGGGCTAAGATTTTATTTCAAAGAATAATTCAATCATGGATTCTAATGTTTTTATCCTTTCATCACAAGTCTTCAAAAGTCAGAATTATGATTTTTAGGTTATTAAGATGAAAGCATTTTTTATGGCCTAAGATTTATGGGAAGTAGTTCAAAATGAGTATCAGCCAGCTCCTTTAAGAGCAAATCTAACTTTTGCTTAAGTGAAGCAATATAAGGAAGAAGCTGCAAAGCCATTCAAGGCTCTAATTTTCATTCACTCAGTAGTGGATGAAGCCATTTTCCTAAGGATTATAGGTGCTAATAAAACCAAAAAAGAGTGGGACTTTTTGAAAGAAGAGTTTCAAAGTTCTAAAGAGTGAAGCAACTCAAGTTACAAATTTGAATAAGAGAATTTGAAGTTTAAAGATGAAAGATACCAAAAAAGTCAAAGATTATAGTACAAGAGTCCTTTAAGTTGTGAATCAACTAAGGATGTATGGTGAAGACATCACAAATTAGCATCTAGTGGACAAAATTCTTA
>CANTUT010000153.1:852500-855021 GCA_947687605.1 Reutealis trisperma | reverse complement strand
TAACAGGGAATATACATTCCGCACATTGGCCCTTATAGACTCAGGTGCCGATTTAAATTGCATTAATGAAGGTTTGGTGCCATCTCGCTACTTAGCAAGACAACAGAAGTCTTAAATATTGCAGGATGGTTCCCGTATGAAGATAAAATATAAACTTTCAGATGCAGCGGTGTGTAATAAAGGAATTTGCTTTCCAATTCCTTTCATAATGGTCAAGGGATTATCTCATCCCGTTATCTTGGGAACACCCTTCATTCATATGCTCTATCCTATCAAGCAAATTGATGAGCATGAAATAATTACAAAAAGGAAGGAAGGGAAATAAATTTTGAATTCATTTCTCAGCCCCATGATAAAAGAAGTGGACCTTATTAAAGGCCAAATAGAGAAAAAAGAAAAATTTCTAAATTCCTTATCTCAAGAAGTCCAATTAAAGAGATTGGAAGAACAGATTAATAGCCCATATGTTCAAAAGAAAGTAAAAGAACTTATGAGTTCTATGGCCTAAGAAGTTTGCGCTGAAGTTCCAAATGCGTTCTGGGCTAGGAAAAAACATGTGGTCCATTTGCCTTATGAGGCAGATTTCACTGATAGACAAATCCCCACTAAGGCCTAGCCATAGCAATGGGGCCCTTAACATTTGGAGATTTGCAAAAAAGAAATAGCGGACCTTGAAGCTAAAGAGCTTATTAGAAAGAGCTATAGCCCGTGGAGTTGTCCTGCATTTTATGTTGAGAATGCAGCTGAATTAGAGTGAGGAGTGCCAAGATTAGTCATTAATTACAAGCCTCTTAACAAAGCTCTAAAGTGGATTCGTTATCCAATTCCTAATAAAAGGGATTTATTAAATTGTCTCTACAGTGCCTGTGTATTCTTAAAGTTTGATATGAAATCAGGTTACTAGTAGACAAATTGCTAAGGAAGATAAATATAAAACAACATTCACTGTTCCATTTGGCCACTATGAGTGGAATGTGACGCTGTTTGGTCTTAAAAATGCACCCTCAGAATTTTAAAGGATAATGACCGATATCTTCAATGCTTATTCAGCATGGTCAATAGTGTTATATCGATGATGTACTAATTTTCAGTACAAATTTGGACCAGCACTTCAAACATCTCGCTACTTTTATGAAAGTAGTAAAGCATACTGGTTTGGTAGTTTCGGCAAAGAAAATGAAGTTATGCCAAACTAAAGTTAGATTTCTCGGGCATAACATAGGGAAGGGCACAATTATCCCCATTGATAGGGCTATCGAGTTTGCTAATAAGTTCCTAGATGAGATAAAGGATAAAACTCAACTGCAAAGGTTTTTGGGGAGCTTAAACTATGTGGTAGAATTTTATAAAGATTTAGCTTTGATGCAAAACCTTTATTGAAAGGTTAAAGAAAAATCCTCCAGAATGGTCTGAAGCTCATACCTTAGCTGTTAGGCGGATTAAGTCAAGAGTTAAGGAATTGCCATGTTTAGCGTTATCTAACCCTGAGGCATTTAAAATTGTAGAAACTGATGCATCCGATAAGGGTTATGGCGGAATCCTAAATAAAGGATTTAGGGGAAAGAACAACTTGTTAGGTTTACTTCTAGTGTCTGGCAAGGTCCTAAGAGTAATTACTCTACAGTCAAAAAGGAACTACTATCTATAGTTCTTTGTGTCCAGAAGTTCGAATCGGAATTTAATTAATCAGAAATTCCTTATTAGGGTAGATTGTAAGTCTGCCAAGGATATATTGCTAAAAGATGTAAACAATATAGCTTCCAAGCAAATATTTGCTCGATGGCAAGCTATATTATCATGTTTTGATTTTGATATCGAGTTTATTAATAGTGTTACTAACTCTCTTCCTGATTTCTTAACCAGAGAATTTCTTACTGAAGATGAGTTACAGAGGCAAGGCACCAGCAACTCCTTCCAAAAGGACTTATGAGTCCTGTAGCACCGCGGTCAACGTGCCAGAGAAGACCACCTAAGAGATGCTTATTCCCTCAGCATCCCTGTGACAACAGAAAAAGAAAATCTTTACCCTTATATACCAATTTCTTATTTTTTCATCATTCCAGTGGATTCGAAATTGGAGGGTCTTGCACCTAATGAGGTTGCAAAGATTTGTGTTCTAGAAATCCCTGACAAAGGATGGAATTGGGAGTTTTATCAAGAAGTTCTATGGGAAACAGGTTCTGTAGACATTATATCCACAATTCGTAGTGATAGGAATTATGCTTATTCAAAGCTATTATCAGAAAGATAATTTCACTGGAGGAATGGGGAGGAAATCCTCAATCTCAAAGGAGTTTCGTCGCTTACCTTCTTTCTACAAATCCATTACCTATCTGGATTACTGCAAGGCATGAATGAAGCCTTATTTTATAAAAACAGATAGGGAAAACATAGCTGGTGGATCCAATTCCAGCTAGATGAGTTAACTTATTTTCCCTAATGGTTTATTGAATGGTTCTATAATTGGGAATGTTCCCATTAATCCTTCCAGATAAGGTTCGATCTGTTTATGAAGAGTTCG
>CANTUT010000153.1:805000-842500 GCA_947687605.1 Reutealis trisperma | reverse complement strand
TCTCCTCCTTTAGATGTGAATGCCATTGCTCCTACTCCTACTATGAATCCTTTCTAAAGTGAAGATTTCTCTATCTTTCCTGAAGCCAAGAGATTGATGGAAAAGTTTGAAGCCATAGAACGATCCATCAAAAATATCAAGAAGCATGAAGACATGATAGATGTCAATTCTCTTGCTCTTCCTAAACAATAAAGTTCCACCCAAATTCAAGATGCTTATGATGGACAAATTTAATAGCAACTTGCTTTAAGACCCATCTCAAGATGTATGTAGGTATAATGAGACCTTTTAGAATGGATGACGAGCTCCTTGATCAATTATTCCAGCAATCTCTAACCAGGGTTGCCATCAAGTGGCTTTGGATCTCAACCAAAATCACAAAAAGACATGGGATGACATATGCAATGCTTTCATCAAACAATACCACTACAACATAGAAGTGGATATCACTTGTTGGGATTTGGAGACCACTAAATAAGGCCAAAAAGAGTAAATTGACCTAAATGGTAAGCCATCTAAGGAAGAGTAAATTGACATTATCATGAAAAATCTCCTCCCCCTATACCAAATTTACCTGCAAACCTAGTATTTCTCAAACTTTAATGCTCTCATTGCTACAACTTTTAAAATTGAGGATTTGATTCAGCCTGGTCAAATCAAGGATGAATCCTTGAGTTTGAGATACTACAAGAACACTAATTTCACCTCTAATACCACTCACTCTGCCCCCCAAAAGGGAGGAGAAGTTGATATTGTCTCCTAGCATCAGCCAATGAGATTAGAAAGAAGAAGTTACTCAGAATTGGGAATGCCCTTGAGCATTATCTATAAAAATCCTCTGAAAGCTGATCTTATTAAACCGTTAGAGCCAAGAGGACCCCCTAATCCTTTGCCCAAGAATAATAACTCTAGCGAGCGATGTGATTTTCACTAAGGATCTGGGCATAAAGTAGATGCTTGTAAAGCTTTAAGGCATTGAATTTAGGACCTAATAGATAGTGAAGACATCATTGCTTGGAGAGCTAAGCCTAGCATCACAACAAATCCTTTTCCTAACCGCCAAACAAATGTCAATTTTATTTCATACGATGAATTGGGATTTGATCCTCTCTCTCTCATCTACCTCACTTTGGGCAATTATTGTATACTTAATCTAAATGACTTTGTCACTGAAGTTGATGCAATTACTTAGAGTGGGAGAATTCTTCAACACCTCCATAGCTCAAAGATTTAAGCCCAGTAAGTCATACTATCCCTCATCCTATTGAAAAATAAAAGCCCTATAATGAACCTGAGGAGGATCCTATTCTCAAGCAATTAAAGAAAACCCAAGTGAACATATCAATATGGAGCCTCATATAGTCCTCTTACCCTCATCGCCAAGCTCTTTGCAAGGCCTTCAACTAATGTCATGCTCTTATTGATATCTTATCTAAGACCCTTATGGCATCTTTAACCAACACTACCAAATCCATAACCATTTCCTTTGGTGATCATAACATCCCTTAAGGAGAAAATAGCCATAACCATGCTCTTTATATCACAGTAATGACCCGAGACAAAACTATGCCTATGGTGTTAGTTGATATGATGCAAAATGGTATAACCAAACTAATAATATCTTTATTTATTTTGTTTAAATGCATGTATGTTTTGTGTTAATTTTCTATACTAGGGTGTGTTTGATCTTTTGTTTGAGTGTTATAAGATAATATAGGTGTAAGAAGATGATTTAGATTGAAAATGAAAGTTAAGGACCAAAATGGAACCAAGTGCCAAACTTTGGAGCAAAGACAAGCCAATGAAGAGGACCATGCCCACTCATGATGCTTGTGCCGACTCGTAACAGAAGCCAACCATGCCGACTCGTGACAGACAGGGTGGTTACAATACCCTTTCAAGGCACCCTTTCATTTTGACACCTTTTTCAAAGGGTCACTTCTTGGGACACCTTGGGGCTTATAAATACTTAGATTTGGCTTTATTTTAAGGAGGAGATGTTATTGTATTAGATAAGAAAAACTTACTTAAAATCCTTGTAAACACCTTATTAGAATTAAGTACTTGGTTTGTATCAAGTTTCCTTCCAAAAGGTACTTCAAGTTCAAGAATTGTGCAAGTAATTTCCTAAAGAATAAAGGAGTTTTCATTCATTAATCTTTCTTCCTTTCTTTTATTTTTATTTTACTATTCAATAATGAATGCTTTTATTATTTCTATGTCATATTTTACCATGCAGTTAGGCTAATAAGTTGTTAGAATTGCAATGATGAATTAATTTTATGAACTACATTCTTAATATGCATGAATGATTTAGTTTCAATTGAGTTCTACATCGTGTTATGTATGCTTGATCACCATATATAACTTGTTAATCATTTTGTTCACAATGAGAGTTAGGGAATTTTAGTGGAAATGCAATTGAAATTACTCAAAGGATAGGAAAGTATCTAGAGACAAGAAATCCACTTTGAAGGGTTAAAGAATTGGCATGGAACTTAATGATTTTTGTTTATCTCTACAATGTCATGATAGTGCTTATAGACTCTAAATGAAAATACCCTTAATTGACAATGAGAGTTGCTTTTAAGGAATGTTGGTCATATTCTCCAATCATTGCATGTGTTTATATGTTTTCACTTTTATAATTCAAAATTAATTATGAGTTGTAATTTTAATATTCATAATTTGTTGATATTAACTAAAGTAATAATAAAAATTTAATATTTTAGATTAGTTAGAATAAATCAATATGTTTTTGTTTGTTGTTTGCCTATCCATCTTAGTAATTACTCAGTTAATATAAAATTACTCCAAATTCCCTAAAGTTTGACACCCTACTCACTTTATACTTAGTCTTAGAGACTAGGGTATTAAATTTGACCCGCATCATTAGTAGATAATGGGTCCGCTCTAAATGTATGTCCATTAAAAGTGGCCAACTACCTAGGATTGGAGGCTTTAGATTTCATCCCATCTGACCAAGTGGTGTGAGCATATGACAACACCAAGAGGGAAGTCCTGGGAGTAGCAAATCTTGATGTCACAATTGGACTAGTGACAATGCCAATCCCATTTCAAGTGATTGATGTCCCAGCCTATTGCAATATTTTACTCTATAGGCCATAGATCCGTGAAGTAAAGACAGTCCCTTCCTCTTTGCACCAGAAGTTCAAGTTTCCCTATGGTACAAATATCATAACCATTCGAGCTAATGTATATGAGAAGAGCGACATTTCAAGTTCTGAACCTTTTACCATTCCCCTATCTGGCTTCTCATTTGATACTATCTAATTCATTCAAGGAGAAGGTACAAAGTTCATTCACTTTGACTTTAATTCATATAGTAATATGGCAGTAGCTAAAATGATGAAGAAAATGGATTATTTTATAAGTTTAGGGCTTGGAAGAAACTAGCAAGGGATCACCTAATTTCCTAAGTATCCCACTGCCACTCCTCCTTTTGGTCTTGGCTGTGTGCCTAAACCCGAAGATGTTGCAAAATTGGAGGAAAGGGCCAAACTGAGAGCCGAGGCCAATAGGTAAGGTAAGACTTATGATTAACCTATACTCCTCTACTTTAAAACTCTTAATGGATATTTCATGAAAGAGGGAGAAGATTTCCCTTAATGTGGCTTTCTTAAACCTTAGTTCTAACCTATTTCTAAAAAAACTAATCCTTGGTTTTGAAATTTTCTTTGACTTTAGGCTCAATCTAGAGGAGTACGAACCCATTTATCAATTGGAGGAGGATTGAGAAACTAGCATAGAGCCCTTTCTTTTTGAGACCATCCATATGATCACCAACCACCAAGAACTTGATCCCACCAAGCTTATTCAACCATCTCAAGCGCCATTGAATAAGTGGTATTTCAAGAAGTGCACCAGCCCATGTTATGTCTTCATCTGAGTCTTTTAAGTCATAGTCAGAGTTAGAGTTAGAGTCCTCTAAGTTTGAATATGAGTTTGTTAAGTCCTTTCAGTCTTTCCTATCAGATTTTGTAACCCATCTCTCATGCTTATCCTTTTAAGTTGATGTAACCCATAATGATAGGATCTTTATCTTTAATAAAATGAACAAGTTTTCTATTTACTTTTCTGACTCTCTATGCTCTACTTCCTCTGACTCATATTAAATGAGAAATTTGAAAAAGAAAATGAAAATAAAAAAGAAATAAAAAATGAAAAAGGCAAAGAACCAATCAACTATGGTGCAAAGAAAAATTCCAAAATTACATGCATTGCATCTGCATGTTTTGACATATAGGCATTGGTTGAAAAAGTGCATGAGTTCTTAGATTATTTTGCATGGGAGCCTAAGGATATAGTAGGAGTAGATCCGAGCATAGCAGGTCATAATATCCTGACTTATTAATATGTGAAGCTTGTAAAGTAGAAACTAAGAAGAATAAAAACATAATGGTCTTTAAAGATCAAGGAAGAAGTAACCAAGTTACTAGATAATAGATTCATCAAGCCCATCACTTACCCCTCATGGTTAGCCAACATAGTGCCTATTCCCAAGAAGGATGGAAAGGTTAGAATCTATATTGATTATAGGGACCTCAATAAGTCCTGCCCAAAGGATGATTTCCCTCTGCCTTATATCAATTTGCTTGTGGATAGTATGGCTAGTGCATCAGTGGTCTCCTTGACAAATCTCTATATGGGTTACAACTAGATCCAAGTCTATACCCTTGATAAGGAAAAGACATCCTTTATGATAGAGTGGGGTAGCTACTATTATCGGGTAACGCCTTTTGGTTTAAAGAATGCCGAGGTAGCTTATTAGAGAATGGCCACTACTATATTCCACGACTTGATGCATAAGGATGTTAAGGTATATGTGGATGACATCGTCATAAAGTTTGAAACTCCTGAGGGCCATCTCAAAGCTCTAGATCAATTTTTCACTAGGCTTAGACAGTACAATCTCATGTTAAACCCAACTAAGTGCCTTTTTGGTTCCTCTTTAGGTGTGTTTCTAGGGCACCTGGTAAGCCAAAGAGGTATAAAAGTGGATCTACCTAAGTCAAAGACAATTATAGAGATGTCTCCCCCTAAAATTGAAAAGGAGATTAGAGGTTTCTTAGGTTACTTGTAGTATATCAACCATTTTGTTACACAGCTAGCAGATACATGCAAGCTGATTTTTAAGCTACTAAGGAAAGTAGCCTCTAAATAGTGGAATGAAGAATGCCAAAGCTTTTGATAGAATCAAGCAATACCTCTTGAATTCACCAATATTATAAGCCCCAAGGCTAGGTCAGCCATTGTTGCCCTACTTTGGAAGCTATAAGAGTAATGCTTAGCCAAAATACTCTAGACTCATATAAAGAAAATTCCATTTAATATTTAAGCTTGAGCTTAGGTATAACCAAATTAAGCAATTATGCCTAGCCTTGATCTGGGTATGCCATAAGCTCATTTACTATTTAAGCTTGAGCTTAGGTATAACCAAATTAAGCAATTATGCCTAGCCTTGATCTGGGTATGCCATAAGCTCTAGCACTACCTATACTTATATATAACCCATGTGCTAACTGATAAGAGCCCCTTGAAATTCCTTATAGAGAGGCTGGTTCTTGATAGCAAAATGGCACAATGGATGGTAGTTCTCATAGCATTTGACCTAAAGTATGTCCTAGGAAAAGCATTTAAAAGAAGCATAATTACTGACCAACTCTATTTAAGCTTGAATTCTATTTTGTCACAGTTTTATCTTATTTTTGGTTCCTTTAATTGTTACTTTATAGTTTATTTTTATGATTTTGGGATGCTTTTAATGTGTTTGTTAAGTTGTTTTTAGTTGCATTAATAATGGACGAAATGGAACATATTTGGGTTAAATAAAAAAATTTGGTTAAATGTTGCACAGTAGAAGGAATGTCACTACGCGAGCAATAAGCAAACCAGTGCCTAGCACCACGCAGCAACTTCCTAGAACCACGTGGTAGCTTGCCACTAGTCCCTAATGCCACACAGTAACTTTCTGGTGCCATGTAGCAGGAATCCACCTGCAGCCCATTAGTACCCAGCGCTTGCAGTAGACTTTCAGCACCCCGCTGCACTACATCTGAGCAGTTATTGAATTTTATGTAAGTTTTTGAGGGATTTTTAACCCTATATTATTTTGGGAAAGTATATATAGTAGGAGAAACATTTTATTTCAAGGGGGAGCCATCTTGAGAAAGAGGCCAAATGACATTCATTGAAAATTTTCCAGTTTTCCATCATTTCTTCTTCTATTTTCTCATCTAGTTTTCAGATTTTGTACTTAGATTAGATTGCCTTTAGTCATTTTGGGAATTCTTTGTGAAGATGCCAAAAGATTGGGATAGAACATTGAATTGGTTTGTAAGCTTAATTTCCTTGTTATTTTCATCTTTTGATTATTGAATTAAAAGGTTTAATTTAATGGATTCCCTTGGTTTTAATAATTTGGAGATTGTTATTATGTTTCCCATAAATTAATTTCAGTCTTGTCTAAGGTTTGTATAAAGTGTTCATGATATGGTACTAAATTAAATCCCTTTTGATTAAGCTTTATTTTCTTAATTGAATTGATTGATTATTATGAACAATTGCTTAGCTACCAATTATTTGACCTAGGTTTTGAAGGAAGGAATCAGACTTGAAGTTCAATTCCAGATTTAATTCCTTTAGGATCATAAAATGAATTAGAAATATAAGTTTTAAGATTAGGTTTTAGTTTTTGATATATGATTTGATAGAATGATTTATATGAATGCGATTTCTAATAGATTAATTTTTATCCTTTCAATTGTTAGAAACCAAGGCTTTAGCATAATCAATTGGGTATATTCATGAACATATAGGATTGATAAACTGAATACAAACCCTAGGCATCCTTCATTCATGGTATTTAAACCTATTACATTTTAATCAACATTTTCTTTTAATTACATGTTTTGTAATTACTTCTTTTCAAATTCAAATCAAACAAACCTTTTTACGTTCAATTTGCTTTAAGAAGGAACAAGTGATTTCCATTTGCAATTCCTTGAGAGATACGACCTTGGGTGCTTTCAAAATATTACAATTACCCCGAATACCTGCGGTTCGCTTTTGGACAGTATATTTTGAGGCGAACAAATTCTCAGATGAGGACATCTTGATCATATATCTTAAAGTATGAAAGTTATTCTTCAACGGTGTCTCCAACAATAAAGGCTATAGAGCTGGGTTAGTTATGGTCAGCCCTAAAAGAGATCATCTGCCCACAGTGATCAAGCTGGCATTTGAAATAAACAACAATGAAACAAAATATGAGGTATGTATAGCTAGTCTAGAGGTGGCTATTAACATAAGAATAGACTACTTAGAGATCTATGTGTCAGAGGGTATGCCCTAGACAATGTATAAGTTATGTAAATGTAAAACAAGTTATGTAAATGTAAAACATTATCCTTTAATAGCAATAAAATATATGTTTATAAATGAAATTATTCCATTGTATTAAATATATATTTGAAGTGTACAAGTATTTTTCAAAAGAGGATCTATTCTCAAGAGTTGAGAATATGGAAGGCAGATCACTCTCAAACAAATATTTTAAAATGTTCATGATCATAGGATTACTGACTAGGCATTATTAATTCCAGAAGTCTATCACCTCTGTTTATAATCTATAATCAGTATGTGATACCTATGATTATAGAGACAGTGAGCATCATACTATTTGACAAATGTTATTGATATAAACATGTGGATATTCATATGATGAATGATCAAACTGTGATGTTAGATGATGATAACATGGAGTATTATTGCTAGTCAATAAATCATCATCTAGGTCATAATAATATATATAGTCTTTTGACTTAAGGGACACTGTATCTCATTCATTGGTAGTTGGAATTTATTACTACTTACACATTAATGCTATTTAAGTATTGGTATATGGTATGTGATAATTCTAACTAGTTATGAATGGAGGTAAGTGATCGCTAAGAGAGAACTCATTAACTTGAATAAACAAGGAATAAATCCTATGCTATCTGATTATTCTTGATAATCAAATCCTTGGCCAAGGTAGTAAAGATTCACTAGTTAGGGTTTCTAGTAGGAATTGATTTTATCAAGAATTAGAATTGAGATATTGACATATGATCAAAGCATATTAAGGTTTGACAAATTTATGACCCTAGCTGAGATTAGGATTTCGTAATGAAGGGATTTTAGTGTATGTTAATTATGATCAATGGTCCATGATATGAATAAGTAATAAAACACTCAAAGTCATTCTAATTAGGTAGTCATAATATGTTATGCTTAGCGTCACTCATGACTTATGAGACTAAGGGTGAAATAGGGATTTCACATTAGTAGAGAAAAGTGTTTTCTCAATCCCATTGCTAATTAGACATGAACCTAGAAAGTCATACACCCAAAAGTATTCACCTTCCAAGGATAAAAGGTTTAACATAATAATTAATTAAAGTGTTTAATTAATTGATTATTGGTAAAAGAATTGAACTTGTAATTAAATTTATAAAGACCCTAGCATGTCTTGAAGTTTAAATAAAAAATGATTTCTTATTAATTAAATCCTAATTTATATATGATATAAATGAGAAGGATTAAATTAATTAAAACTATGGATGAGTTAAAAGAATTGATTTTGAGCTTTAGACAAAACCCTAAATAGCCTAAGTCCATTTGAGAAATAGAGAGGCGCAATTTAGAGGTTAGAGATTTTCTATAACACTAAAGCCCATATGATGAGTTTAGTGGTTAGAGATTTTCTCCAACCCTAAAGCCCATATGATGGATTTAGGGGTTAGAGAAAGTGTACCAAGGTCAAAATAGTCTTTCAACTACATAAGGCTTAATGGAAATTATCATACCATAAAGGGTAAGTTGGTCTTTTCCATTTAAGCTTAAAGTAAAAAGCAAAATAAATATCTTATTTGTTTCCTAATTAACAACATAGTGGTTGGCTATTTAAAATGCAAATGATGTTGTTAATTTAAGAATGCATTATGCACATCTTTTCTATTGAGAGACCTAGGTAACTAAGTTTTGAGAGAAGAGAAAGAGCAGAAGAGTTCTTTAATTTTCTTGTTCTTTGTTCTTTGTGAAAGAATAAAGGTTTCTTTTGTTGAAAAGATACATCCATAGTAATTAGAAGAAATCAAATCACCAAGGATTTATCTTAGAAGATCTTATACTCAATTGGGCTGCCAAGAGAGAGAATCAAGAACATCTAAACAAATCAAAGTGAGCCTTAGAGGTAGAGCTTGGTGTGGACAATCTAGAGGCTCAACATTTGGGGAGCTTTTAAAGAGGAAAGAAGAATTGGAGTTCATACACTTCAAGTGCTAATATGATTACCACTTGAACTTTTTTCTTTCTTATGTGTTTTACACATTAATTAGATGATTAGATGAATATTTATTAGACTCATTTGGGTGTAAGTGAAATTTTAAATTGTTTGAAATTTCACCCACCATGTTGCTTCTGCTTAATTTGTGCCTAATATTCCTTAACTATGGTGATTCTAACCTCATTATTTCCTAAGTTCTTTATAAGTGGAAAATTAGAGAAGAGCATTTGGTTCCTTACCATCAATGCTTGAATGACTTAGTTAAGAATTTTCATGAATCTCATTTCACTACTTACCAAGAGTAAAGAATTAATTTGCCAATGCTCTAGCCACTTTAGCCTCAATGATAGACATGAGCGATAATGAAATACACAAGCCTATCGTTATTGAAGTAAAGTGGCAACCTAGATATTACACTATGTGTATGAATCTTCAATTGGCTAATGCTAAGCCTTAGTTTTAGGACATCCTTAATTACATCCAGAATGGTAAGTATCCAGAAAGGGCCTCAAAAGCAAATCGAAGAACCCTAAGGTAGCTGTCTGCTAGTTTTATTCCCAATGGTGATGTGTTGTATAAGAGAGCCTAGGACAACATCCATCTATGATGTGTGATCTAAGAAGAAGCCCAAAAAATTATGGAGTGGGTCTATGGCAGAGAGAAAGGCCCACACATGAATGGTGTAGCTTTGGCACAAAAGATAATAAATCTAGGCTACTTTTAGCTAACCATGAATGAGGTTTGTGCAAAGTATGTGCATAAATGTCAGATCTTTGCTGAGCTCCATCATCGGCCCCCGCACAAAAGACAGTCAATCTAGGCTACTTTTGGCTAACCATGAATGAGGTTTGTGCAAAGTATGTGCATAAATGTCATATCCTTGCTGAGCTCCATCACCATCATCGGCCCCCTATTCTTTTGAATCTAATAGCAAAATTATGGCTATTTACTACCTGGGATATAGATGTCATCGGAAGGATATGTCCAAAGTCCTTTAGTGGACATGAATACATTCTAGTGGACATAGACTACTTTACAAAGTGGATTGAGGTAGCACCATATTAGGCCTTAAATGCAAAGAATGAGGCACACTTTATCCAAACCAATATCCTTTATCGGTTTGGAACCCCCTTAGAGATAATCACATATAATGGCTCCCACTTTCAAAAGGAGGTACTCCGCATACTCTAGACAAAAGGGATTCAACATCACTACTCCTTATTGACCATGAATGACCACAGACTAATGGTATAGTTGAAGTCACTAATAAGACCACTAAGACTATTCTACAAAAAGTTATTGAAAAACATAACTAGCATGAACAACCATCTGCTGCTTTATAGGGATATAGAACTACCATTCATACTCTAATTAGGGCAACCTTATATGCCTTGGTCTATGGAATGGAGGCTGTCATTCCCATTGAGATGCAAGTTCAATCTGCTAGGGCAATAAGAGAAAGCCAGTTGAGTGAGGCAGCCTGGATTAAAGGATATCATGAGCAATTAAATCCTATTGATGAGAACAGGATGGATGCCTTGTACAAGATCCAAGGCTACCAATAGAGGCTAGCTAGACATTTTAACTAGAAGGCAAAAGATAGGCATCTAGAGGAAGGTAATTTGGCTTTAAAAGAGATTCAAGCCTCAGTTCATAACCCAAAAGGAAGGTTTAGACTAAACTGGGCCAAAGCTGTTTGTATTCAAGAAGATCTTATCTGGCAGAAGCACCATTCTTGAAGACGTGGATGGAAATGAGTTCTCTGATCCTTGCAATTTGTAGCAATTGTAAAGATATTTGTTTGAGGATGATGTCTGTATCCTTTCTGTCTATTTTTCTATTTAAAGCAATGTAATTAAAACTACATGGACCTGATTCTTCCTAAAAAGAGTAATAAAAAATGAATGATGATGATCGCTGTAAGGGATATGTACGCAGCTTGACTCAATGCAGTCTAAAGCATAATGTAAAAATATTTTGTTTGCATCACAATCTCATCTCCTTTGTGCCTAGCACATTATTTGGTTCTTTTGTCTAAAAAAGAAATAAATAATAATAAAATAGAATAAAGAAAAGAAAATGCTCGCTAAGTTGAAAACCCCAAAGGGTGGCTTAGGCAAACAAATTAGAGCAAGAGTAAAGTTATCTCATATAATGATGATCAGATTTTATAAGAGCATACAATCCATCATCACAAAAAGGATAGCCTCTATCTGTACCTATGGCTTATCATGTGGTCATGTCAACTTACAAGAATGTACAAAATAGAAACCTGCAATCACTGTCTTAATAACCACCAAAATAGGCAGACGACTATCTCTATTTAGTCAACCCTCCTCTTCCTCTTCTTAGGATGAATGTCTCCCTCAAAATCAGACCTTGCCATAATCTCTTCAATTGTCACTCCCCTAATCCTAGTCTCTGCATCCTTCTTTGCAACATCAACAGTCAGGGGGCCCATAATACTATAATTGCTCCTTGCAGTCACTCTAGTTAGCCTACTTTAAGTCCTATTAACTCCAGAGCTGCCCCCCATAGTAAGGCTTAAAACTCTCCTCTAAGAGCTAGTAACTCCCAAACTTCTCACTATAACCCTTCTCTGTGCCAAAGTCATTGCAGCTGGAGTTCCCCTTTATACTCTAGCAACAATAGTCCTCCTTTGTGCATTCACTACTATAATCCTTCTTTGTGCAACCACAGTAGTGTCACCCTGGTATTTAACTATAGTCATAGTCTTTTAAGTCACCACCATTGCAATCTAGGTCACTACTACAGCTTATAGTGTCCATCCTCCTATAGCACCTCTAGTCTCTCCTATAGGTTATTTCACTTCCTCTGTCCTGGCAGTAGTCCCTAGGTCACTAGTATTTTTAGCAGCTGCCTCTTTCATCTTGTCACCTTCTATCCCCTAAGCAAAGCAACTCGGTGCTTTCTCTCGACTGGCCAGATAGTCTCAATTAATGAACTACAGTACCTTTCAGTAATACTAAAGTTGACCTCTAGTCTCACTTTGTGGAAACTCCTCATCCACCCTACTTTGAAGGCCCTGGCAATGGGAGCCATGATTTATATAGACTCTAAGAAAGGCATAACTAGGGGCACATATTGAGTCTAACCCATCTATTGCAAGACCTTTGTACCTTGGTAAAATGATGTTCATACCAAACCTAGCAGATAGACCATTTGATACCTGTGGCTTATCTTTCTAAAAGACCTAATTCCATACCATTGGCAATGCTAGATTATATCCTCTAGGGCATGCTCTAAGAGCCATCCAATCCACTTTCGAACTAATCCTTACCTCACCAGGATAGGCCGCATCCAATATTGAATGGCTATGTATGGGCTCCTGGCTAGAGTAGCAACTACCCTCAAATAGTCCATCAACCATACTTGCAAAATAAATCAAAAATAAAAATCAGACAACTACAAAATACCCACCCTAGAAAGGGTAATAATAGATAAATTTCTTTTTTCTCAACTACATAATTACTGGAGATACAATCCATCTCTCCAAGCCCACAACAAAATACTCGAGACTCATCAATGTCTCTGCTAGCATGGCTCTAACCACAGACTGACTCTACTCTATTTGTAATACTCAGCTCACCATTCTGGCATCCCCCTAACCGATGAACTCAGGAAATAGATATCCGACCATCAAGCAAAAAACCAAGGCTCATATCCTAAGCCTCTGTCTCGCTCTATCGCCTTAGTCACTAGAATCATGAAACTCCTCAATGATTACAACCAAATTCACCTGCTTCTTTACCACCATCCAACTGGTGGTGTCCTATGGCAAAGCTAAAAATTCATGAAAAACTCTACAGTGCCCAACTGTAAACTACAACACTATTAAAGCTGCCTCTGGATCACTGCCAAGTATGGCACAGAAGTCCTTAAATATGGGATAAAGCTCCTCTATACCAAAACCAAATTTAAAAACCCAGGCTGTCGAGTACCAAAACTAGAAACACTCCCTCAAGAAGTCCCAATCCACCCAAACTCCTCTCAAAGCCACCATAGCTGTGATCCTGTAACTACCCAAGTTTATCTTATCTACTTTGTTAAGTTTTTTCATCCATATATGCATATAGTGATTGAAATATGGCTCCATATGAAAAGGCAATGAAAAGAATAAGAAAAAGTGAAAAAAACTAAGCAAAAAAAGAGAAAGTCAATAAACAGGGCAGAGTTTTGGCTTTGAATTGAAAGAAATGGAAAAATCTACCTTTGAATAGCTGCCTATATATTGGCTTTAAGATGTCAACATTAAAAAGTATAGAAAAGCTACACCTAATAGATTTGCTGCATAAATTTGGTGTAGCGCCACATGGCCTATATGGAGCACTTCCTTCAAACGATGCCTCGACCTTCATTCTACATCCTTTGATGCTAGAACCGTGATTCTACATCTCTTGATGTAAAGATGAATAACCTTTCTTTTCTCTTTAGAATAGAAAATCTAGAAGATTAATATTTTTGTAGAGCCATGGGGTAAGCAAAAAATGCAGAAATAGAGCTGTTAGTCTAGAAGGAGTTAAGGCATGCATACATTGCATTTCATCCATTTTTGCCTAGTACCAACATGTATCCATAGCATAAACATGCATGATAGGATAGGAAGCATTTGAAGATTACACAGAGTCATTCATATATAACACACATAACATAAGCATAGCATACAAACATATCCATACATGACCATAAAAGTATATATTTGTATGTCACCCATGAAAAAGTACTACTTCCCAGCAAGGGGAACAAGTGACACAACCACTTAAGAAAGCTACATAAAAAGAAAGTACAGGAAAGGTTAGAGCTAGCATCATCACCACCAAATCAATGGCATCCTCCTCTCCTCTGTCTTTGATGAGCATCCTCATCATTGGCCTCGTAAGCATCAATAATGTCTAAATGTGTCAACATCCTGCCTAGAGCAACCTCTATCCTACGAGAAACCCTATAGGTCTAACGAACGAAATCCAGGGATACCTAGTGCAATTGAGATGTCAAAAACTGTAGGTATGAGTGCGCATAACTACCCCTACATGAGGATAATGAAAGAATGGTGGAGCCAAATGCAGCGGAAAGGAGGCAGTGATGTGAAATTTCAAACATTTTAAATTTCACTTCACCCAATTTGGTCCAAAATTCATTCAAGAAATCAATTAATTTGTGTGTAAAACACATATGTATAGAAAGAAAAAGGAAGAGTAATCATATTACCTCTTGTAGGTTCCTTCATTCTTTATCAAAATGCTTCCCAAGTGTGAAGCCTCTAGATCATCTACACCTAGCTCACCTCCAAGTTTCCTCTTGATTTCTTTAGTATTCTTCAATCCTCTCTTGGTTGCCCAAATTGATTCAAGTTTTCCCTCAAAAATCATTTAGGAATTTAAGGTTTCTCTTTGGTTTGTTTTGGACTAAACACATTTTCAATTTGCAAGCATTTGTTCTTTCATAAAGAACAAAGAAGAGAATTGAATATCAAAAGAAAATTGAAGAAACACTTTCTTCATTTTTCTTTCTCTCTCAACTTCTCTCTCTAAAAATGCTTCAAATCTAAAAATGATGTTCAATTCTTGTCAAAACATAAAAATCTAAAGCTTTTGTATTGTTTGCAAGACTTAACTCTTAAGTCTTCATAAAGACTTAAATACCCTTGCATATTCTTTTAGCTCACTATTTGGTGAAGGGGCAAATTTGACTTTGCTTCTTCAAATGGTGAAATGACTATTATATCATTTAAGGGTAAAATGGACATTTCTACTAGCCAAAAGATGTACTTATAATTTTAACCTTTATAGAAAATTTTCTAACCCCTAAACCCATTATATGCGCTCATGAATAGTGAATTTTCTCTATCACATATGGACTTAGGCCACATCTCATGTGTTAAGGATTTTTACTAAACTTAAAATTAAGTCTTTGATTTAGTCCAAATCAATTTTCAATTTAATCTTTCTCATTTGCATCATATACAAATTAAGATTTAATTAAATCGAAACCTTCATATATTAAACATCAGGACACATTAGGGTCCTTGTAAATTTAATTACATGTTTAATCATTTTATTACTAATCAATTAATTAAACACTTTAATTAATTATTATGGTAAACCTTTTACACTTGGAAGGTGATCACTATAGGGTGTGTGACTTTCTAGCTTCATGTCTAATTAATAATGGGAATGAGAAAACACTTTTCTCTACTAATGTGAAATCTCCACTTCATACTTAGTCCCATAAGTCATGAGGGACAACTAGCATTCCATGTCACAACTACCTAATTATAAATGAACATTTATAGTTGATAACTTTAAACATCACATAGACCATCGATCATAAATCATCATGCACTAGAATCCTTTCATTAAAGATCCCAATCTCGGCTAGGGTAATGGTTTATGTCAAACCCTAGTGTGCCTTGATTCTATGTCCTTATCTCGGTTCTAATTCTTGATGAGATTAAATTCCTACTATAAACTTTTTCTAGTGAATCTTACTATTATGGCCAGAAACTTAAGTATTAATAATAACTAGATAGCATAGGATTTGAACCTCGTTTACTCAAGGTAATGAATTCTATCTTGGTGATCACTTACCTCCATATATAATAAATTAGAACTATTACATGCCATATATCCGTATGTGAATAGCACGTCTATGTAAGTAGTAATAAATCCTAACTTCCTATATATGAGATATAGTATTCCTCAAGTCAAAGAATTATATGCACTATTATGACCTAGATGATAAATAATTGACAAGTAGTAAAACCCCATATTATTATCATATAATGTCACAGTTTGACTATTCATCCTATAAATATCCACATGTTTGTATCGACATCACATGTCAAGCAACATAAGACTCACCACCTCTATAATCATCCATATCACATACTGATTATAGAAAATAAACAGAGGTGATAGTCTTCTGGAATTAATGATGCCCAGTCATTAATCATATGACCATGAACATATTTAAAATATTTGAACAAGAGCAATCTATCTCCCATATTCTCAACACTTGAGAATAGATCCTCTTCCAAATACTTAAGTACTGTATTCAATAATATGAAACCCTTTTCATATTATGAATATATTATCGTGCCATTGGGAATTAAAATCTACTATTACATAACTATTATATGGCTCATAGGGCATATACTGCTATCAAATCATTTCTAAATATAGGACAAAATCATACCTTGACATCATTAGGGATGTCTTGCATGTCGAGTTGAACAACATTAGGAAGTTGCCACATCCTCATCGAGCCATTTTCCCTATAGTATGAAATCTACTTAAGGATGACGAAGTCCCTATCCCAGTTTATTGTGGTAGTGCACTGGCGCAGCCTAGCACCCTTGTCAGCATCAGGAACAAGTCCCTCAGAAGTGCTCCCTCTAAGTATTTCAGAAGTTGCTTGGATAATTGGCTCCTTCAGAAGGGTAGAACCGGTAGAGGAATAACCTCTCAAGGTGATCTTATGCATTAGAAAAGCATAACAAAAGTTGTGATAGCTTTGACTTGAGCATTGGTGGATGTATCCCTCATAGCCATTATAGAGCGTAGGGGAAGCCTATAATGCTGACCTATATCTCATGTACAGTAGCAGAGACTTATGCACACACTAAGAGCCAATGATTTGGAAGTATACTCTCTCACCCAAATAGAGCAGGTGGTGATAGGCGAACATAGCAGGAGTGGCCTCTAAGAAATGTGCTTGGTGAAAATCATACTATCATGACCGAGATGCCATAACTCCCTAAAAGGCCTTAAAATCTATCATAGTAAATAGCAAAATGATTTAAATGGCAATAATAATAATAATAATAATAATAATAATAATAATAATAATAATAATAATAATAATAATAGAGGGGGTAAGGTAACAAGTGAAAAATCTTAGACTCTATCAAATTGTCAAAGAAGGCTCAGAGTGTCAAAACACTTTGATTATGGGAGAAAGCACAATCTGTAATGATAAGAAGACACAGTTGGGCCATCACTGCATCTAGAATAATTTCACCGATAGCTATTTCCCATTCCAATTTATCTGTTAGTAGGGTGTGCCTCATTTGAGTACTCTAGCGGGGTGGGTCGAAGCCAAGAAGAGCCTGCACCTCACCAATAGAGAATGTCTATCTCCAGTCATTGCATATGTCAAGAGTCTGAGTCCTGAACCAGATCCCAAAAACCAAATGCAGATCAAGTAATGTACAGGTTAGCTCCTCA
Source organism: Reutealis trisperma (assembly GCA_947687605.1). Classification (NCBI taxonomy): domain Eukaryota; kingdom Viridiplantae; phylum Streptophyta; class Magnoliopsida; order Malpighiales; family Euphorbiaceae; genus Reutealis; species Reutealis trisperma. Next base: position 824,905 of record CANTUT010000153.1, on the reverse strand, counting down.
CAAGCAAAATGGAAGGTGTCAGTGGTACCGCACTATCTCTCTGCTAGAGCCTTAATCAAGTTAATGTTCAAGCAATATAGGGTTTGCATACCTAGAAAGTCAATAAAACTAGTGGGCTTTAGTATAGCCCCAACAACACTACTGGGGGAGGCACACCTAATCACCTCCCTAAGATTACTACAGCCACCCCTATTCATAATCATTTGTGCCCATAGTAAACAGGTAAATGCACATAACAATTTACATTTCTGGAATGTAAGTAGTGGATGAAATTGACTTTCAAAAGGAATAAGCAAGACTATTGACTGCTAGTTGAGCATCATAGGACACGTGATCTTTTAGGTCCTATAAGAGGAGAGTTGGATGCGGGTTGTCTCTTAGTGCCTAATACTGACACCCCTGACTGCTTGCAAAAGAAGCAGAGGTCCTCCTCAAGGAAATAGCTCCATGACAGGATGTGAATGCCATCTTAATTGAACATCAGACCTAACAAGCAGCGTAAGCAAGTAAGTAAAAAAAAAAAAAAAGAAGAGAATTTCTCATTTATTATTTATTAATATTAAAAAAGAAAGAAAATTTTTACTATTGTTATTATTATAAAAAAAAACTTATTATTGTTATAAAAAAAAAAAAAGGAAATTATTATAAAAAAAAAAAAGAAAAAAAAGGAAGAAGCTCACTTTAGAAATGAGCCAAATAGAGAGAAGTGAAATGTGTGTGCAACAAATGTGTTGAAGTGTGGCATGAGATAGCGTATAATAAAAGATGCCCTATAATTGCTTCATTGCATAAACATGCATTTCTTAGCTCATTCAACTCAGAATCCAAATATGAAAGTTCCTATGTGCTTAAGAGATTTTTATCTACCCATAAATATCTCATTAGCCTATTTTCTAGTCGAAATGTAATTTGTACATCAAAAAAATCAAAAAAATTATGAACCTGAAAATTCACTAGTCTCCCAAAAATGACCAAATCAAGTTCCAAAAATTATTAAGATCATCTCACTACAACTGGAATAATTTTTTGGACTCAAACCAACCAAAGTCCCGAGTTCACTCTCATCAAAACTGTCTAACTAATAGACAGTTTTGATGAGGGGGCAGCTGTGAACCCTCATTTCAACACCTCCAAAATTAATTTTGAACTCACCAATACTAGCTAGGATACTTTTAGCACAATTTGACACTTTTCCTACCATGACTGGACCTTATGTACCAAACAATACTTTTTTGAACCTGACTAGATTTTTTCTCAGACTGACTATCTAGTGGTTCTAAAATTAATTTCGAGCCTATTAGTTAATTACTTAATCTTTTTAATTAATTAATTACTTCCCTTTTTTAATTTAAATCAAAAAATCTTTTTTTTCACTCATCCACTACTTTAATTAATTAATTAATCATTTTAATTAATTTATTTATTTACAAATACTTTATTTTAAATCCTTAATCAATCCAATTGTTCGGTTTGATAAAATGGAACTTTGGTCCATCAAAACACTTTTTCCATCTTATCCACCAAAATCCAAGGTATTTTTCAATAACTCACTCCCCAAACAAAAAATCATTTTAATTAATCCATAAACCCCTCCCTTAAACATAGAATAAACAACGTGGGTTTTGATCCCATTCAATGGAGTACATAGGCACGTTTGGAATTTAAATCAAAACTTTAAATCCAATTTTTCAAATTAAATTTACTTACCATTTTTCCAAATGTAATTAATTACTTTCTAAATGATATTTGTAAGGAAATCGGTGGTCTTCATGGAATCCCATAAGGGCTAGAGAAGAAATCTTAATTTTTATCAATTAAATTATTTTAATTAGAATTAAGGAGTGATTATGTGGTTCTCCTAAATCCTTAAAGATTAGATGGACCACTTTTCTTAATTTGTGAATGTTTATTTCAATTATTTCATCAACCCCCATGCACTATGCATTCATATTATACCATATTCATGCATTTTATCTATAATTATCATCTTATAATTGTCATTCATCAAATTAATTTTTCAAAAGTCAAATTAAACTTAAGAGCCAAATTTAGATTATTTAAAACCAAAAACCTAGTCCTTGAACTCAACCTGATTTAAGGCTAGTGATTTTATCCTTAGGTAAATTAGTTGAAATTAATGAATTGGAGTCAATTTGGGTTTTTTCCATAATATGTTTCCAACTAAATAAAATTAAGGTGGCGACTCCTAAAATCATTTTCAAAAACAACTAATCCAAACCCGAGGGTTCCATCATGAGTCTAAACCTAAAAAAGCATCTTGATTCCTTCTAACAGATCGGGCTAGTGTTCGAGCGAAGCCTCATAACCACCAATGAGAAGATGTCACGTGTCAATTAGTGTTGAGATCTCTAAAGATCACGACTGTGAAAATACCATCTCAAGTGAGAAAACGATGTCGCCACCATGAAAAGGGCTTAGCGACCGCAACACTATTCTGACAGAGCATTTAATGCAAGATTTTATAGTTGTTATGAAGATTTCTTTCCCATACTCTTTGTAACAAAAATTTGGAGGCAAAAAGCTATAAATACCCCAATTAAAGACCCTCATAACAAGTGAACAACCTTCATTTAAGCCAACCTCTTGCAAATTTATTTCTCAAAGCCTTAACCTTTTAATTGTATCTATTTGGTTGCTGTAAAAGCATTGATTGCTCAAAAAGGTTGAGTGTTAGCCATTGAAACACTTGTATAAGTTGGTAGTGAGCCTTAGGAAACTCTACTTAGCTTTAAGTGTAAACCTTTATAAAACACTTGGTTGGGTTTTGGAGTGAGCCTTTTCAAAACTCTTGTTTAGGTTAAAAAGTGAGCCTTGGGAAAACTTTTGTAAGGTTTGGTATGAGCCTAAACAGTAAGTTGGGAGTGAACTTGGTAAAACTCCATAGATAGTAAAAAAACCCAATAATATGATTGGGGAGTGGACAAAGGATTGGTTGGATCTAAACCACTATAAATCTTATGTCTCTATCTTTCTTTCCTTATCTCTTTTGATTTAAATTTTAATTTCCTACCAATCTAACTCCTCTTCTTGGTGCATAAAGGTAAATAACTAGTATCAGAGCTTTAGTCTCATTTTTATATGCTTAATTGCATGAGAAAAGATCAAATGGCCAATGAAAGGATGTATCACCTCAAGCCATACTTTGATAGCACTAACATATTGGAAGTTTAGAATGGAGGTATATCTTGATAGTGATCTCATAGATTTATGGGATTGTATAATTATGGAATGGAAGCCTCTATGAAAAATGGTTGATGGTGTTAAAGAATTAATTTCTAGAGAAGAATGGGTGGATGCACAAAGAAAAGCCACTGGAAAAAATAAAAGAGCCATGGCAATTCTCCTTAGTTTACTTTAAAGAGAAGAATGTGGTAGAGTTCAATATTGTTCAAGTGCTTTTAGCATTTAGAAAGCTCTAGAAAACTACCATGAAGGAACCAAGCAAGTTAAAGCTAAAAAGATTCAATTGCTCACAACTGAGTATGAGCTTTTCAAGATGAAGCCTAATAAGAGCATTACTAACATGATGAATAGGCTCCTAGTCATTGTCACCAATATGAAGAAATTGGGCAAAATATACAGCTTGGTTGATATTAATAATAAGATTCTCAAAGATCTTCTAAAGAAAGACTATGGAGCTAGAGTGGCTAGTATTAAAGAAGCCAATGAGGATATTAGAAAGGTTCCTACCGATGTTCTAATCAGTAAACTTCTCACTGAAGAGATGTTTCTAGTGATAGAGAAGGAAGACCATTAAGAAAAGAAGAAAAAGAAGTCACTAGCTCTAAAGTCCTCAAAAGATAAAATTGATTATAAAAGTAATTTAAATGACTCTTTAAATGATGATGAAGATAAGGAGCTAACAAGAATCACTAGAAGGATGAAAGAGATCATCAAATGCAAGAAGAAAAAGAAAAATGAACTAACTTGGCTTTGAATGTGGGAAGCAATGGCATCTAAAGCTTGATTGTTTGTAACAACCCACATCCACCCTAGGAGTTTCGTGATAAAATTGCTTGATTTAGAACTACTATGACAAAGTATGTGCTTTAATGAAAATTTATGTGCTATGTGATTGATGAGTAAGTGGCATATTAGAATAGTTTTAATATACATAATATGAATTATGAATATGAAATATGTAATTTACGTGAAGTGCATATGCTTTAATGAATTTAAATGCATATAAAGTGAATTTTCATGCACAAAGCGATTTTTAAGCATAAAACAATTTTTATGAGCATTTCTAAAATATTTTAAATTAAATGTTTTGGGGAGATTTTAATGAAAATCAGAAGAAAAATATTTTGTTTTTAATTATTCATAAACAGCCCATAAATCATATTAAAAGCCCAACTCACAAAAAGCCCAATACACCAAAACACTCCCAACCTAGCTCATTAATGGCAAACTTGTAATTTGTACCCAAAACCCAAATTTTTAACCTAAATTTTGGCTATCCTAGCATATGAAAGTCTATTATGTTATTCATCATATTTTTATAAAAAATTCTCTCTTAACCAAAATTCACAAGGTGCTTCTAAACCTTGCTATTTTGTGATTGTCTTCATAAGTTTTTTTCTTCTTTTAAGCTATTATTTGATTTTTATAAAACTAATCATGAGTAATCCATATGAGGCTGTATATTTACTATTTTTCTTCTTGTTTAATTTGGCCTAGGTTAAACTAATTTCCAACGGTAAACACAACTCTTTCTTCACAAATCCATCAAAGGTGAATCCTAAAACCTAAAAGTTGGAGTTTTCATGCATATGACTTGGGGGTAATTCCTGCATTCTTTTGTTCCAAATTGATTTTTTTTATGTTTACATGAAAAATATTAGTTTAAATCACGCGTTTGCATATTATTGTAATAATCAAAAAACACGAAAAGCAAGAAAATACATAGTTTACCATTGCAATATAGATTCGTTCTACCTTGGGATTTTGATCCCAAGGCCTATAATTTTTGTAAGGTGTATTTTAATAATTATTGACATATGTATATGAATGACACATGATTTAATTACATGTTGGCTAAAGGAGTATCTCAAGAAAACACCTAGAGTGTTTCGGCCTACCCAGGGTTTCCAGAACCCTAATTGTCATGTTTGATTAATATGTGTACATGATTAAGTAACATGTGAATTAGGTTTTATGATGTGTTAATTATGAATTAACGACCTTAAATTGACTATGAGTTGTTATGTAATTTCATATGAGCCTAAGAAGGCAAAGTTTGCAAGACTTAAAAACCAACAAGTTATGTGCAAGTGATGAGTGCACTTCTAAATGCAACTCCAATTATATGTGAATGATATAAGTGCATGGGGTAGTTATGGGATAGGATAGCATGATGTTAAGCAAATGCTAAGCATTGAATTATAATGTTATGTTAAAGCTTGAGGATTGTTAGAAGTGCAAGGGCTACAGGCATTAGGAGCTAAGGAACCACAAGGTGAGTAAACAACATGTTACAAGTATAAGTTATCATGATATGTGAACCTTTGAGATTCTTGAAACTTGAGTTCCTTTTAATGATAAATTATAATTGCATGATTTCTTTGCTAAACTTGGGTTGCCAAAGGACAATTGGTCTAAAACTATTGATTACTATTCAATGAGAAGAAAAGAATCTTTGTGATTGTTGCCTTACCTTACATTCTCTTTGGAACCACATTGTTGTTTATCCTATGTCCAATAAGCTAAACTTCTATTGTTACCATTTTACATGTTATTTTATTCTTCAATGCTATTATTACCTCTCCCATATGTTACAAGTGAATAAGGCAACAATCTTTACTTTATATCTATATTATGAGTGAATAAGGCAGCAGCCTTCACTTTATATTTGTGTCACGAGTGAATAAGGCAGTAGCCTTTAGTCTATATTTATGTTACGAGTGAATAAAGTAGTAGCATTCATTCTATATTTATGTTACGAGTGAATAAGGTAGCAGCCTTCACTCTACATTTATGTTACGAGTGAATAAGACAGCAGCCTTCAGATTATATGATATAAGTTATATGTCTGATTTTTGTGAACCTTGCTAAATTGCAACTATGAACTATCACAACCCAAAATCTAAGCTGTGACTGTCCTAGGGTTTAGGGAGACATAAGGTCACCTAAACTATAAAACACCAAAGGTTATCCTAATCTCTAGTTTATCTTATTAAGCCATCACATCCAAGACCGAAATCAATGAATCATTTCCAATTTCCAAGGACTATTTTAACTACCTTATTATACGCAATACACATATATCCTATACCATGCTAGAAAATAGAATAACATTATTGGATATTCATAAGCATCATTCATGCACTCATGCCTAAAGTCATAATTATGCATACACTTAATACATGTTATTAAGTATTTATACTTGATTTTACACAAGATACTCATACACACTATGCCTCTAGTCACCATGGAGCTCTAACTTGCAAGCCTTCAAATTGACACAAATTCATCTCCATAAAATCTTAACACATTCCAGTTAAGAAGCATCGCTTGGTTTACCTTGCTAATGAAACACCTTAACCTGGAAAAATTATAAATAACTACAAAGTGAGACAAGCTCTATGAGTATCAAATAATATAATGTAGAAGCAAGTGTTATAAATGGTCATCATAAGGTTTATAGGATAATAATGGAGTGATATTATCCAACATTGGCCATATTGAACTTTGGGGTCAACTTTAGCAGAAATAGAGATGTCTTGGGAGCGGAAAGCTTCCGATACATATAAGTTGTAGAGTGGCGGCATAAGCCTTACTCACTCACAAATATCACATTATGTAAGACTGATAAGGTCTTACAGTTAGGCGTTCCCCCCTAACAGAGGTTGCGTACTCTTGCCCTACCCACAGGCTTTACCAAGTGCACAAGGTTTGGTGTCTTTCCCCACACCAAAAAGGGTTTTTGCTTAGTCATCGGTATCCATATAGGGCACATTCAAATTGGTATCAAGTAGTTGATAACAAGTAATTGATATATCAATCATGTGGTATAATATAATATCAATGCATAAGGTTTTTCATGCCCAAAATATCCAATAGGATAAATTTAAAATTCAAGGGTCACATTCCCTAGGCAACACATATACAATGCTTCTCTTTTCGGTAATGTATTAAGAATAGTATTTCAACTGATAGTAGCAAATAATGTGGCACAATTGCATTGTATTATAAAGTACTCACTTTTACTCCTTTTCTCTCAATGCCTATTATCCTTAGTCAATTAAAGTTACTCACGACCTCTAGCAACCTCCTTGCCCTTGCCTTGTATTCTACACCCATCATTTTTCAAAACACACAATAATTAGCAACTAATAATAGAAATATATCAATTATACTATACTCATTTCTATTTTATGCTAGATTTTCCTCAATTACATGCTTGTAAGCCTAACCCTTGAATTCCCAAATCATTCCATAACCCTACCTTGTTCCATCTAAGCTCATCTTTGGCAAAATTCTAAAATTTTCAACTATTCCCTAATTTAATTGTAAGAATTTGAAATTGACATAGTATATAACACATATAGTTACCTAATCACCACCACCTAATCTTACAAAACCAAATTCTTCCTTTAACCATATTCATGCTTCAAAGCTTTCCAAAGCTTGAATCATGTTCCTAAAGCTTATTCACCCCTTTTTAAATCAATTTCCATCATCTAAGATTATTCAAAAACATATTCTAGCCATAATTAATTCATGTTGGCTGAACCTCCCTAGGTGATGCACAAGCTATTTTCCACCTAATCTTATCACCAAAATCCATTTTAAAAAACATAAAAGAAAGGATAGAAATTCCTCCCCTTGATTAGTGTATCTTGCTAGGACTCTTGAAGTAGTTAGAAATGGAGGGATTCTTCTTTTGTAGAGAATTTTGGGTGTAGAGAAAGTGAGAAAAATGAATTTCTCAACATAATTCTTGCTTATATATTTAATGAATTGGATGGTGAGGATTTGTCAAACCAAATCTAATGGTTAGGTTTTACTTATAATGGATGGTTAGGATGGTGTCAATATGGAGGACTAGGATTCTCTCTACAAAGGGTAAGAGTTATCTTAAGGTGATAGGTCTACCAATAAGCACTTGACTCTTGTATAAGAAGCATCAAGAATTTTTTTTGATGAAGCATTTGACTTGGTCAACTTTGGTGGCTAAAAACTATCACCCAAAAATTCAACTCTACATATCCTTTGTCTACTACCTTAGGCCCATTATTTACCTTCTTAGCTTAGCTAAAATGATTCTCTTTATCCTTTATGGCCAGCCTCCCATTTTAATTTTGGTCTCCTCATTGTTTAAGGTCCACTAACAAGCCCATAAGCCCAAAACAAGCTTAGAAGTTTTCCTATACAATTATTTTCCTTACCTTTCATTGTAACTTCTCAAATGGCATTACTTAACTTCTGTTCCCTCTACTTTAATTTTCATATAGATTATACTTTAATCATTAGAGCATACTAAAACTTCATGTTAGGTAACATCACACATTATGTCTTAAAACTACTACCCATTTCCTTATCATTCACATACCATCCTATCATTCAAAAGTCTAATCCTTTAATGTCATTTGTAACTAAATGAGTCTCAAACTTCCTAGATATTACATGAACTATGAATCATGAATTATGAACTATGAACTATGAATCCTTCTAAAGGATATTTGTTATTGTATAAGTTGTATTATTTGCTCATTGAGATCATCTATCTCACCCTTTTTCCTTGTGTGGTTCAAGGTGAGCATTATGAGGAGGCAGGGTAACAACTCAAGTAGTCTACTCCACTTGAGAGGTTTTCTTGTCCAAGTCATTTTATATACTATGATATGGAGAATCACTCTTAGATGCTCCGAGAGTTTTATTTTTGGAATTTATGCTTCAATGATAAATTTGGAGTTTTATTGTTCTTTTCTTAAGGATTATATTTAAGGTATTTTTAAACTATTCTTCCGTTAATTAAAGATTAGCTTTATTATTAGTCACTCAACTTAATGCATTAGATTTTGGTATGATCCTAGGTAGCATTTATATATGCATGAGTGGGTTATATAAGTGTGAGTGACCTTATGTCTCCCTATGTTCTAGGATAGTCATATCTCTGAAGTTAGTATGTGACAAAGATGGTATTAGCAATAATTTTAAGTCTAGTTTAAACTCATATGTTTATTAGGTTAATTAAGTATAATCCTGGAGCATAAGAATATTCCTTTCATGTTAATTGCAGTCTATCACTAGTATAGTTCTGTGAAATCCTAATAAGTTATAATATTCCTTTTTACTGTTTTGTGTGCCTTATAGTTCTCTTATCAGATGACCAAGAAAAGTACCCCTACTAGAGGACCCTGACTTAGAGCACCTCGTGTAACATGCAAAAGGACTTGGCCAGAGATGTTTGAGAAGGCTGTGCCTATGATCCACCTTAAGAGAGAGAAGACCCCTGATGAGGAGGACCCTAAGGAGTCTCTAGATTATGACCAGGTTTATAGTAAGATTCAAAAGTTGGAAAGAGACTGCTCAGACCTGATGAAGGAAAATCAACATCTGAGGTCTCTAGTGCATGCTATGAGAGAGGACCTGGAACAGATTAAGGCTAAAGATGTTGAACGGATGGGAGACTATGCACTTGGTGTTCGCCTTGATGAGGGATACAACTGAGACTTGAGCTAGTAGTTAGTAACTATTAGCCTAGTGGCATAGGATTTATATGACTCAAATGATATTATTTGACTACTTAGCTACTTGGGTTGGATTTGATTTCTTCTATTGCCTATGAGGTGATTGACTTTTATATGATAAGAGAGTTCATTATGCTATAAGTTATATGTTACATGATTGTGATACATGATATATACCATGATATATGATATATGCTATGTGATATGTGTCCTAAGATGTGATATTATATGATGTGCGCTCACATTAAATACATGGTAAGTTAGCACTAAATACCTTACCCGTTATAGCATACTGCCTCCTAAGAAGAAGATCCGCATAGCTTCTCAACCTGTTAGGGTTGCTGAGAATGCGGTATCAGACACCGCTTCAAATGTTGCCTCTACACCTGCAAGGTTAAGAGAGAGATCGAAATCTAGAGTACTGACCATAGGCTATAGTGAGCAAGCCTCTTCATAAGAGGTTTATGCTATGTGTGAGGAGATGAGGGACTTATGCAAAGAACTAGAGGAGCTATGAGCTTAAAGGCAGGAAGTGCGCCAACACAAAAGGAGAATGGAGTTCTGCCTCCCACTGTAGTGGCACCTACACGAAAGGAAAGGAAGTGGCTACCCGATGAGGGAATGAGCATCCTAGAATTCAAGAAGCTTTAACCACCTACCTTCTATGGTGAAGAGGGTGATGACCCTTATGAATTTTTGGGTGAGATGGACAAGTTAGTCTATCGACTATCTTGCTCTAATGCTCAAGTGATTGAGTTGGTAGGACTCTAACTCAAGAAGGAGGCATGGTACTGGTATGAAAGGAATGTGGAAGAACGTCTCTATAGAGCAAACCCATCTACTTTAGCAGAGTTTAAATAAAAGATAATGGATCAATTCTTACCAGAAAGTGAAAGGCAGGATAGGGCACTATAGTTTGAACAGTTGAGGGAAAAACTAGGAATGTCAATGATAGAGTATGCTAAGGACTTTAATTGACTCAGTAGGTTTGCTACTAACATCATTCCTGCTAAGGCCAGTCTCATCAATCATTTCTTGAAGGGATTGGTTACACCCTTATTCAACTTTTTGGTGGAAATTGAGTTCTCAACCTTAGCCAAACTAATAGATAAGGCTAAGATAGCATAAAAGAGGCATAGCGCTAAGAGAGCCGAATGTGCTGAAAGTGAATAGAGGAGCAAGCATAAGAGCAAGGATCATGGAGGTCAGCATAGAGAAAGAGAAGGAGGTCCTAGAAAGGAGTCTTTGCCAATAACTTCAACACTTGGACAGCGTAATGGTCAACTTAAATAATTTCCCACTTATGGTCATTATGATATGAAGCATCTTAATGCTTGCTAGAACGTCTCTGGCACATGTTTGAAATGTGGTCAGATGGGTCACTTCCACAAAAACTGCCCACAAACAGGAAATTTGGGAAATTTGACATCAGTGCATCTACCACCTAGATCGTCCCAACCTCAAGAACCAAAGCATCCTTAGCTTTTTGAGAATGTATGAGTAAGTATCTAAAATTGAGGATGAATTTCTTTCAAGGGAGGAGAATGTAACAACACCCACCCTAGGAGTTTCATGATGAAATTGCTTGATTTAGAACTACTATGACAAAGTATGTGCTTTTATGACAATTCATATGCTATGTGATTGATCAATAAGTGGCATGTTAAAATAGTTTTAATATCCATAATATGATTATGAATATGAAATATGTGATTTATGTGAAGTGTATATGCTTTAATTAATTTAAATGCATATAAAGTAAATTTTCATGCACAAAGCGATTTTTAAGTATAAAATAATTTTTATGAGCATTTCTAAAATATTCTAAATTAAATATTTTGGGGGGATTTTAATGAAAATAAGAAGAAAAATATTTTATTTTTAATTATTTACAAACATCCATTAAATTAGATTAAAAGCCTAACTCACTAAAAGCCTAATACATCAAAACACTCCTAATCTAGCTCATTAATGGCAAACTTATAATTTTATGCCAAAACCCTAATTTTTAACCAAAATTTCCATCACCCTAGCATATGGTAGCCTCCATTCTATTATTCATCATATTTTTTTAAGAAAATTCTCTCTTAATCAAAATTCAAAAGGTGCCTTCAAACCTTCCGATTTTGTGATCGTCTTTATAAGTTTTTCTCTTCTTTCAAGCTACTATTTGATTTTTATGAAACTAATCATGAGTAATCCATATAGGGCTATATATTTACTATTTTTCTTCTTATTTAATTTGGCCTAGGCTGTTTTTCTTAAAGGAGAAACTAATTTCCAATGGTTAACACAACTCTTTCTTCACAAATCCATCAAAGGTCAACCCTAAAACTTAAAAGTTAGAATTTTCATGTATATGACCATAAGGGGGTGATTCCTATATTCTAGTGTTCTAAATTGATTTTTGTTATGTTTACATGAAAAATATTAGTTTAAATCATACATTTGCATATTATTGTAATGATCAGAAAGTACAAAAAGCAAGGAAATCCATGGTTTTCCATGGCAATATAAATTCAACCTACCTTAGGATTTTGATCTCAAGGCTAATAATTTTTGTAAGGTACATTTTAATGATTGTTGACATATGTATATGAATGATACATGATTTAATTACATGTTGGTTAAAGGACTAGCTTAAGGAAACACCTAAAGTGTTTCGGCCTACCTAGGGTTTCCAAAACCCTAATTGTCACATTTGATTAATATGTATATAAGATTAATTGACTTGTGAATTAGTTTTATGATATGTTAATTATGAATTAATGACCTTAAATTGACCATGAGTTATAATGTAATTTAATGTAAGCCTAAGAAGGCAAAGTATGCAAGACTTAAAAGTCAACATATTATATGCAAGTGATGAGTGCACTTCTAAGTGCAACTCCAAGTATATGTGAACGATATATGTGTGTGGGGTAGTTATGGGATAAGATAGTATTATATTAAGCAAATGCTAAGTATTGAATTATAATGTTATGTTAGAGCTTAAGGATTGTTAGAAATGTAAGGACTACATGCATTAGGATCGAAGGAATCATAAGGTGAGTAAACATTATGTTCATGTTACAAGTACAAGTTATCATGATTTGTGAACCTTTGAGATTCTTGAAACTTGAGTTCCTTTCTATCATAAATTATAATTGTATGATTTCTTTGTTAAGCTTGGGTTGCCAAAGGACAATTGCTCCAAAACTATTGATGACCATTCAATGAGAAGAAAATAATCCTTGTGATTATTACTCTACCTTACATTCTTTCTGGAACCACATTGTTGTTTATCCTTTTTCCAAGAAGCTAAACTTCTATTACTACCATTTTACATGTGATTTTATTCTTCAATGCTATTGTTACCTCTCCTTTATGTTACGAGTGAATAAGGCGGCAACCTTTACTCTATATTTATGTTACAAGTGAATAAGGTAATAACCTTCACTCTATATTTATGTTATGTGTGAATAAGGCAGCAGCCTTCACTCTATATTTATGTTACAAGTGAATAAGGCAGCAGCCTTCACTCTATATTTATGTTATGAGTGAATAAGGTAGCAGCCTTTATTCTATATTTATGTTACAAGTGAATTAGGCAATAACCTTCACTCTACATTTATGTTACGAGTGAGTAAGGCAATAGCCTTCACTCTATATGATACAAGTTATATGTTTGATTTCTGTGAACCTTGCTAAATTGCAACTATGAATTATGAATCATGAATTATGAACTATGGACTATGAACCCTTCTAAGGGATAAGTGTTATTGTATAAGTTGTATTGTTTACTCATCGAGATCATCTATCTCACCCTTTTTCCTTGTATGGTTCCATGTGAGCATTATTAGGAGGCAAGGTGATAGCTCAAGCAGTCTACTCCGCTTGGGAGGTTTCCATGTCCAAGCCATTTTACATACTATGATATAGAGAGTAGCTCTTAGATGCTCTGGGAGTTTTATTTTTGTAACATTATGCTTTGATGATAAATTTGGAGTTTCAATTGTTCTTTTCTTAAGGATTATATTTAAAGTATTTTTAAACTATTCTTTGCTAGTTAAAGATTACCTACATTATTGGTCATTCAAGTTAATGCATGAGATTTTAGTATGATTCTAGGCATTGTTTATATGTGCATGAGTGGGTTCTATAGGCATGGGTGACCTTATGTCTCCCCATGTTCTAGGACCATCATATCTCTGAAGTTAGGATGTGACATTGTCCCAAGATCAAAAAAAAAAAAAAGGATAAAGAGAAGACGAAAGGATTCAAGGATTGGGATGATAGCTCTTCAAGTGAAGAGGAGAATAGGGATGTAGCCAACCTTTACTTTATGGCTTTGGAGGAACCCATAAATGAGGTATATTCCACTTCTCATTCTAATGATGATGATATTGTTTGCTCCACATCTCATTCTTATGATGATGATTGTGATAATTTGCATGATGTGGATAATGATGAGGATGAACTCATGAAAGCTATGGCCTTGAAGTGCTAAAAATATCTTTCAAAAATGAAATTTTATAAAGAAAAATGTTCATAGTTTAAAAGGAATTTCAAAAAATTGGAGAAACTTATTTTAAGTTTGAAAACATCCAATGTTAATCTCAAAGATTCATTTGAAGAAATTTCCACAAAAACCTCATTTAAAGCTTTAAATAAAGAAAATGATTCTTTAAAATTAAAGGTTCAAGAATTAAGAGCCTCAATTTCTAAATTTCACAAAGGGAATGAAGCTTTGGATACATTAATTATATCTTAAAGACCACCTATCACATCCCAACCTTGGAGACATGACGGTCTTAGAACATGGGGAGACATAAGGTCATCCACGTCTATAGAACCCACTTATACAAATACTGCCTAGGATCGTACAAAAAAAACCTCTTACATTAACTTAAATAAACCCTTTTTTTTTTTTTTAAAAACCTTAAGTTGCAAAAGCATAATTAAAATATACTTTAAACATAATCCATAAGAAAATAATATTTAGAATTCAATTAAAGCCTGGAAGGATAACATTTCAAAATAACCATCAAAAAATGAATATTCCCGGAGTGTCTAAGGATAACTCTTCATGACATATTAAACTAATTTTCTTAGACAAGGAATTCCCCAAGCAAAGTAGGATGTTTGAGCCATCACCTTACCTCCTCATAATGCTCACCTAGAACCACACAAGGAAAAAGGGTGAGATAGATGATCTCAATGAGTAAACAATAGGGATTGTACAATAACACATATCCCTTAAAAAGGGCTCATAGCTCATAACTTATAGTTCATGATTCATAGTTTGCAATTTAGAAAGGTTCATAGAATTCACACTTATAACACATAGAGTGAAGGCTACTGCCATAGTCACTTGAACACATAGAGAGAGGGCTATTGCCATGATCACTCGAACACATAACCGATAATTACTCGCATCTGTATGAGGATCACATAGCCAATGATTACTCGCATCGGTACAAAGAGCACATAGTCGATGATTACTCACATCGGTATGAGGATTTCTGCATAAAAAAAGGTTAAAGGTACCATAGCAAGAGCTAATGGTAATCATATATAACAATAACATTTAAGCCATCGATAACATGTATCCTAATAGCAACAGTAGTTTATTGGTTTGAACAAAAGATATAAGAATAGTGTAGTTCTAGAAAGAATATAAGTTAGGGCAATAATCACAAAGGAATTATCATTGGATAAACAAAAATGGTTTGGACCAATTGTCCTTTGGCAACCCAAGCTTAACAAGGAAATCATAGAAATTCATTTTAGAATGGGATGGACTTGGGTTTCAAGAATGTCAAAGGTTCACATAACATGATATCATATATTTGTAACAAAACATATTGTTACTCGCGCTTGTAGCACAAATACAGTGTTTACTCATACTGGAAGCAGGAATATAGAGTTTACTCACCTTGTAGTTCCTTTGCTCCTAATTCACATAGCCCTTGGACTTCTAAGACTCCTCAAACTCTAACATAATATTTAATTTAATACTTAGTATTTATTTACTTATGATGCTCCTATCTCATAACTACCTATGCACATAGAGCATACACATACACTTAGAGTCCACACATAGGTGTACTTATCACTTGCACATAACATGTTGACTTTAAAAGTCTTACATACTTAGGCCTTATAGGCTCTCATGAGAACACATTACAATTATATCAATACCTTTCTAAGTTCATCACAATAGTATTAGCTCAATATCATCTCACTTTAACAATTATCTTAATACACTTTACACTTCCATGCATGTCAACTTAACAATTAACCTTTCAAGTGTCATGCATAACTCTTATGATCCTTTTTATACAATTGTCACTTTATCAACTCAAAACCATGTATTTATTATCAAGTCATCATAACATCTAGTTCCATATTTCCCAATCACATTTGCATTCTAATCACAATATAAGATTAGGGTACCTTAAGTATACCAAAATGCCTTTAAGCTCATCTAGGGTCATACCTTCAACTAACATGCAATTTTATCATTTATTATTTATACATACATGTCAATAATCATCAAAACACATCACATAAAAATTATAAACATTGGGACAAGAATTGTAAGGTAGGCTGAATGCATCACCAAAGGAAGAATTAAATTTTCTTTCTTTTTGCACTTTCCGTCTATTTCAGAAATATGTAAAAACATGGTTTGAACCAAGATTTTTCATGTCAACACAACAAAAATCATTTTAGAATTTTAATTCATATAAATCGGCCACACTTGGTGTTGTTCATACAAAAAAATTCAACTTTTGAATTATATAATATAAAACCATGAGTTTTCTTTTTTTTGGTATTTTTCGGTCATTTCAGAAATATGTAAACAGGTTATTTAATCTATTATTTTTCATTCAATCTTAGCAAATTTCAGTTTAGAATAAATCCATACATGATTCGGCAACCATAGATAGTATTTATTCAAAAAAATTCCAAGTTTTAAGGCTTAGGTGAAAAATCATGAGTTTTCGCGCTTTCCGCTCATTACAGTAATATACAAACACATTAATTAAATCATTCTTTCTCATCCAAACAAAACAAATATCAATTTACAATCCAATCATATACAAATCGGCAGTCACATGTTGAAATAATAATAGAATTTTCTAACTTCTAAGTTATGGCACAAAAACCTTGAATTCCTTTTTTTTTGAAACTTTCTAGTCATCACAAAAATATGCAGAAATATTATTTGATCCAATATTTTTCATCCAAACAAATAAAAAATTAGTTTAGAAAACAATAATACACAAATCGCCCCCCTCTAGTGATGTTTATGCATAAAAATTGTGATTTTAAGTTATAGAATTCACCTTTGGAGAAATCTTGCGGAAAGATTTGTGTTTTCAGTAGAAATTAGATTTTCTCTTCCAAAAACTCACCCAAATAGAATTAAATCTATAAAAATCCATAATCAACCAGTTCAAAATAATTTTTCCATAATTTATTTCATGGAAATCAATTTAAAAATTGAAAGAGAAGAAAAACTTACGATTACGGTCAAGAAATCACAAAACTAAAAGGTGTTTTTTCTTAATTTCGGTTCAGATAATTATTTTGAGAGAATTTTTCTACCAAGATACAAAAAAATGGAGTGATGGCTGCTGGAATGAGAGTGCTGGCTGAAATTTTCATTATATATTAGGGTTTGGGGTGCAATTTCCAAGTTTGCCCTTAATGAGCTAGGTTAGGAGTGTTTTAGTGTAGTGAGCTTCTGGGTATTTGGGCTTTTTAATTAATTTAGGGCTGATTATAGGTAATTAAAAATACAATGTTTTTCTTATTATTTTCATTAAAATTTTCCCCAAAACATTTATTTAAAAATATTTTAAAAATACTTATAAAATTATTTTATGCTTAAAAATCGTGTTTTTACATGAAAATTTATTTTACGAAAAATAAATTATTTCATGCTAATGCATTTTATTCAAATCATTTATTTCAAAATAATAATTCATATTAGGCATATTAAAATTAATTTAACATGCCCCAAACTCATAAATCACGTCACACATGAATTTTCATATAGTCACACAATTTGTCATAATAAGCCTAAATTCAAATAATTTGTCACTAAAACTCCTAAGGTAGATGTGGGTTGTTACACCACCTTTATTGAAGCATGGTCTTGGCTTTGATGGTTCATCAACTTCCATATCCTCTCCTCCATCATTTTTCAAAGCCACAACTCCTCAAACTTTTAGCATTGAGGTTGTTAAAAATGGAGTAAAATCACACACTAATCCCTGCAATCCTAAGAAGATTCATAAGGGTTCACAAAGCTTTAGAGCCAGGCCTCCAAAAGCAAATCATGCATTCATATACAACAACTTTACTCCTCAAAACTCACATTCATAATATAATTCATGTTATTGTGTGCATAATCATTATAATGTTGTGAAAAAGCCTAAATTTCATAACAATATGGCAAAATCAAAAAGGACTTTCAAGTCTAGATTTAAATGCCATTATTGTATGAAAAGTGAGCATATAAACATTTTTTTGTTATGTAAGGAAGGCACACCTCAAATTAAAGGATCCTTCCATTACTAACCCTCAAGGATCCAAATATACTTGGATACCAAAGCAAAGATGAATTGCTTTTCTTGTAATTGTGTCAAGTCCACTAAGGATGATGAGTCAATAATATGAAGATAGTGGATGCTCAAGACACATAATTAGGATTAAAAGTTCAAAGAAAGCTTTCATGGGGTACCTTACTTGCAAACAATACTAAGGGTAATGCAATTGGCCTTGGCAATGTTGGTAAGAATGTTTAATCCCCAATTGAAAATATTGCTTTGATTAAATGCCGTAAATTTTCAAAATTGTATAAAAGTTTTTTTAATCAAAATTTCATGAATTTTATGTTCTTATGACATTTATATTTAACATTTTCTTCTCTTATTTAATCTTGAATTGATGTGACTCTTAATTCAACTCAATTTAATTATTTGACTTTATGCAATTTGGTTGCACTTTAGTTGCATTTTGGTTGCATATTGGTTGCTTTATAGTTGATTTTTGGTATCTTTGGTATCTTTGATATAATTGTTTGAATTTTTAATTATTGAATGATGTCTTAGTACATAAAATGTATAATTGCATCTATTTTGATCTTGAGTTATAATGCCAATTGTATTGTATATAATTTCCTTCAAAATCTTTTCCAAAATTTTTGTTTTACTTAAAATTGAGGTCGTTACACTCTTTTCGCGATTGCGATATTCAAATTCTAGCCATTTTTTATCAGTCTTTAGGAATCTTGCTAGTGATAGTTAGATGGTGGTTGCAATTTTTGAAAATTCAAAAATTGTGATCGCTACTTAGTGTGCTAACAGAAAAAAAATAATCATTGCTCAATAGGAAAAAATGCATTAAATACAAATCTTACCATTTTTTAGTCAGTTTTTCTATCCATTTTGTCCTATAAATATGCCAATTTCAATCGTAACTCATCTCTAACTCATTATTTATCTCCTACTTAAATCCCTATTATTTTGTAACTCTCCCTCTTCCATTCTTCTTTTAAATCTATTAAATCCTTTTCTTTTTCCTCTATATTTCTTGTTCACTAATGGCCTTAAGAAAGAGTTCTAGAAAGGGAAAGAGGTTAAAATCTCTCACCAACCCTTTCCTCTTGAACTTATGAGAGGAATTACCCAAGGGGAAAAACAAAACTTCCTAAGAATCCAAGACAAACTCATACTTCCTTCCAAAATTCCTAGTTTAGTTTATTTCAAAACTTTAGGAATTAAAGATAGCATTATTACTTTTCTCAACAATCTTCAATGGGGGAAGTTTGTATTCATTGATGAAGATGGGGCAAGATGAGCTTACAAGGGAATTTCTTGCCACCCTTATTATCCACAAAAAGATTCACCTAACTTGTCAAGGTTGCCTTATAAGGAGGAGCTATGATTCTGACTACTATAGATGGTAATGATTTACCTGAGCCTATAAATTTTAATGCTATAAAATATTATTATGCTTAATGTTATTCACCATTTTATTTTTATATCTCTTATGTTTTGATTAATAGGGATTTAAAAAAAAAGAGAAAAAATAAAAAGAAGAAAAAAATGAAAAAAGAAAAAACGAAAACATTAAAAGCGAAAACATCCACTTTATTGAAGGAATATTTCTTACGCACAAAATAGGAAAAAGT
>CANTUT010000153.1:795000-800000 GCA_947687605.1 Reutealis trisperma | reverse complement strand
AGTATAGTTGATAACCCAGCTAGAGGGGCAATGGGAGAAATTACTACTGAAGAGACTTATAATCTGTTTGAGATGCTTGGTGCTAACTCTAAGCATAAAAGTGTGAGAGGGAGAAGAGTTAGAGTACAAGAAGGAGCTCCTAGGAAAGATGTGGCTATGCAAATAACCAAGCTCACTATACAAGTAAAGCTCCTAACTATGAAGGGAAACACACTGGCTCAATAACAATAGGTATGTGGTGTTTGTGTTATTTATGGTCATGGTGCTAATGTTTGTCCCTCTAGTTTTGATGTTTATACAGGTGAACCAGAGCAAGCATAGGCTTTGGATGGTTTCCAACCTAGGTCAAGGAATGACCCATACTTTAATACTTACAACCAAGGTTAGAGAAACCATCCAAACTTCTCCTGGAAAAACAATAATCAACAGTAGTAGCAGCCTCAATTTTAGATGATGCAGAAAGGCCACTAGTTCCAAGGAAAACCATAAACTCAACTATCACATCCCAATTTTAGAGATATGATGGTCCTATAACATAGAGAGAAAGTCACCCACACCTATAAAATCCACTCATACATTTGCAAATCATGCCTAGGATCGTACCAAACCTTATACGATAACTCATTTAAAACATTTATATGAAAATCTTTAGTTGCGGAAGACAATAATTAAATACTTCACATACAATCCATAAGAAAATAATATTCATAATCCAATTGAAACCTTAATAAATAGCATCTCAAAGTAACCACCAAAAATAAATATTCTTGGAGCATCTAACGACAACCCTTCATAGCATAGTATTATTAAAGACTTGGACAAGGAATTTCCCAAGCGAGGTAGGATGCTTGAGTGTCATGTCCCAATTTTCTGAGATATGATGGTCATAAAATATGGTGAGACATAAGGTCACCTACGCCCATTGAACCCACTCATACATATGCAAAAATTGCCTAGGATCATACGGAACCTCATCCATTAACTTAATAAAACCTTTTATAAAGGAAAAAACCTAAGTCACGAAAGCTAAAAATATACTGTATTACAATTCATAAGAAAATAATAATAAGACTCCAAGTAAATTCTCCAACATAATATCTTAAAGTAAAGTTCCCATAACAACTCCTGGAGCATCTAAAGACTTAACATAGTATGTTATTATTATAACTTTGACAAGGGAATTTCCTAAGCGGAGTAGGTAGCTTGAGCAATCACCTTGCCTCCTCACAATGCCCACTTGGAACCACACAAGGAAAAAGGAGTGAGATAGATGATCTCAATGAGTAAATAATATAACTTATACAATAATATATATCCCTTAGAAGGTTTCATAGCTCACAGTTCATAATTTATAATTCACAGTTCATGGCTTACGATTTAGCAAGGTTTACAGAAATCAACTTATAACTCATAACACATATAGAGTGGAGGCTACTGCCTTGTTCACTCATAACATAATATAGAGTGAAGGTTGCTGCCTTGTCCACTCGTAACATAATATAGAGTGAAGATTGTTGCCTTGTCCACTCATAACATAATATAGAGTGAAGGTTGCTGCTTTGTCCACTTGTAACATAATATACAATGAAGGATACTGCCTTGTCCACACATAACTCATAACATATAAAGTGAAAGCTGCTGCCATGTTCACACATAACTCATAACATAATTCATAACATATAAAGGTAATGGTAGCATTAAAGGATAAAATCATACGTAAAATAATAGCAATAGAAGTTTAGCTTATTTAACAAAAGAAGAACAATAGTGTAGTTTCATAAAGAATATAAGTTAGGGCAAATATCACAAAGGTTCTTTATTATAGTTGAGTAATCAAAAATGGTTTTGGACCAAATGTCCCTTAGCAACCCAAGCTTACAAGGAAATCATTAAAATATAAAGGAACTTGGGTTTCAAGATATCAAAGGTTCACATAACATGATAACTTGCACTTGTAACTTGAACATAATGTGTACTCATACTTGTAGCATGAATACAGTGTTTACTCACACTTGTAGCATTTCACCTTATAGTTCCATTAATTCATTCAATCAATCTCTTCATCAATTTAAGACCATTAATTCATTATCAAGTCATCATAATATTTATTTCCATATTTCCCAATCACATTCACATTCTAATCACAATATAAGGTTAATATACCTTAAGTATTCCTTAAGTATATTAAAGTGCCTCTAGGCTAGTCTATAGTAATTCCTTCAACCAACATGCAATTTAACCATTTATCATACATACATGCATATCAATAATCATTAAAATACATCACATAAAAATTATAGACATTGGGATGAAAAATATCAATGTAGGCCGAATGCCCTGTTCCAAGAAAAACCTGAATTTTCTTATTCTTTGCACTTTCCATCTATTACAGTAATATGTAAAAACATGGTTTGAACCAAGATTTTTCATATAATAAAAAAAAATCATTTTAGAACATATACATGTAGGAATCAGCTCACATATACATTCATATCCATGAAAATTTTCAACTTTAAGTTTTAGGATGAAAAACCATGAATTTCTTATTTTCGATATTTTCCAGTGGTCATTACAGTAATTTGTAAACAAGTGGTTTAAACCATTATTTTTCATTCAATCATAGAAAATATTAGTTTAGAACATCAACATGTATGAATTGGCAACCGTTGATTATAATTATGTACGAAAATTCCAAGTTTCAAGGTTTAGGGTGAAAATCATGAGTTTTCAAGCTTTCTGCACTTTTCGTTCATTACAGTGATACGCAAACATATGATTTAAATCATTATTTCTCATCCAAACAAAACAATTATCATATTAGAATCCATCATATACAAATCAGCAGCCACATGTATAAATAATCATAGAATTTTCCAACTTCTAAGTTCTTGCACAAAAACCTTGAATTCTTTTGTTTTCTAAAACTTTTTGGTCATTATAGTAATATGCAGAAATATGATTTAATTCAATATTTTTCATCTAAACACATCAAAAATCAGTTTAGAATGCAATTATATAGAAATCACAACCCTTGTTATGGTTTATGCATAAAAATTTCAATTTTGAGTTACAGGATTCACCTTTGGAGAAATCGCGTAGAGAGGTTGGTGCTTTCGGTAGAAAATTTGATTTTTCTCTCAAGAAATCACCTAGCCCAAATTTTATCAGTAAAAATCAGTACATATTCAGTTCAAAATAATTTTTCCAAGATTAGTTTCATAAAAATCAAATAGCAAATTGAAAGGAAAAAAAAAACTTACGAAACAGTCGCGAAATTGCAAGTTTGAAAGGATTTTTATGAATTTCGGTAGAGAGAAATATTTTGAGAAAATTTTTCTGCCAAAATAATGAAATAACAGAATAATGGCTACTAGAATGAAGGGCTAGCCGAAATTTAGGTTGAATATTAGGGTTTTGGGTGAAATTTTCAATATTACCCGTAATGAGCTATGTTAGGAGTGTTTTAGTGTAGTAGGCTTTTAGGTATTTTGGCTTTTTAATTAATTTAAGGCTGATTATAGGTAATTAAAAATAAAATATTTTTTTATTATTTTCTGTAAAATTCCCCCCAAAATATTTATTTAAAAATTATTTTAAAATACTCATAAAATTATTTTTATGCTTCAAAATCGTCTTTTTGCATGAAAATTCATTTTACAAAAAATAAATTATTTCATGAATATGCATTTTATTCAAATCATTTATTTCACAATAATAATTCATATTAGGCATACTAAAATTGATTTAACGTGCCCCAAACTCATGAATACATCACATATGAATTTTCATATAGTCACACAATTTATCACAATAACCCTAAATTCAAATAATTTGTCACTAAAACTCCTAGGGTAGATGTGGGTTGTAACATTGAGTCATCACCTTGCCTCCTCATACTACTCACCTAGAACCACATAAGGAAAAAGGGTGAGATAGATGATCTCAATGAGTAAACAATATGGCACTTATAATAATACATATCCCTTTTTAAAAGGAAACTCATAGCTTATAACACATAGTTCATGTTTTACAATTCATGAATCAAAGGTTGCAATTTAGAAAGGTTGCAAAAATCACACATATAACACATAACACATAGAGTGAAGGTTGTTTCCATGATCACTCGAACACATAGAAGAGAGATGGCCTTAAACCAAATTCCAACTCCTATCACATAGAGAAGCGTGAAGCTGATCAGGCTCCACGGCTAGAACCGACCCTTCTAGCTAAGGTGGATACACAACTCCTATTCATTGGGTTAAGACCATATGCACAGGTTTTGATGATTACCTGCATCGGCACGAGGATTTCTACACAAAGGGTTAGAGGTACCATAGATAGAGCTAATGGTAATCACATATAACAATAGCATTTAAGGCAACAATAACATGTATCATAATAACAAAAGTAGTTTAACTTTTGAACAAAAGATACAATGATAGTGTAATTCCAGAAAGAATGTAAGTTAGG
This sequence comes from Reutealis trisperma, assembly GCA_947687605.1. Classification (NCBI taxonomy): domain Eukaryota; kingdom Viridiplantae; phylum Streptophyta; class Magnoliopsida; order Malpighiales; family Euphorbiaceae; genus Reutealis; species Reutealis trisperma. The sequence continues at coordinate 795,530 of CANTUT010000153.1, read as the reverse complement.
GCAATAATCATAAAGGTATTATCATTGGATAATCAAAAATGGTTTTGGACTAATTGTCCTTTGGCAACCCAAGCTTAACAAGGAAATCATAGAGTTTCATTTTGGAATAGAAAGAACTTGAGTTTCAAGAATGTCAAAGCTACACATATCATACTAGCTTGTACTTGTAACAATATCATAATGTTTACTCACTTTGTGGTTCCATTGCTCCTAGTGCATATAGCCCTTTTGAACCTTGAAAACTCCTCAAGCTCTAACATAATATTTAATTCAGCACTTAGTATTTATTTAATCATGATGCTATCCTATCCCATAGCTACCCCATACACATATAACATTCACATACACTTAGAGTTACACATATAAGTGCACTCATTACTACCACATAACATGTTGACTTAAAAGTCTTGAACACTTAACCTTTATAGGCCCATATGAAAACACATTATAATTTATGTCAATACCTTTCTAAGGTGTAACAACCCACACTCACCCTAGGAATTTCCATGATAAATTGCTTGATTTAGAAC
>CANTUT010000153.1:772500-785000 GCA_947687605.1 Reutealis trisperma | reverse complement strand
CGATCTAGAGCTCCATGGTATTTGAAAGCTTAGTATGAAAATGTATTGTGTTTGGAAGTATTATAAACAAATGATAATAGTTGTTATATATACATATTTATGATAAGAATGTATGGATAGTATTTATTAATACTTAAGAATGGTATACTAATCAATGGTTATGAAATGGTATTAAAGTGCATTGACTATAAATGAATGGTTAAAGTAACAATGGAAATGATAATGAGTGAATGGGGTTTTGATCTTAGGATAAGTTGTAAAATGGAATATACTAAATCATAATAAGTTCATTGGAGTTCTATGGGCTTAGGTTACTTTATGTCTCCCTAAGCTCTAGGACCGTCACAGCCTAGAAATTAGGTCATGACATTTCATTAAGTGAGTACATTTGGCTATTTGGAAAATAATTGAGGAAAGTGTTAAAATTAGTGACAAGCATATGTATAGTGTTTCTTGACCTTAAAAAAAAAAAAAAGTTAGCACTATAATAAATAATATAAAAGTGTTAACAAGTTAAGCTAAATTTAAACTAATGTCATAACATGGAAGTAATTGATGTGTAATTAAAATGCAAATGTATAAAAAATAAAGACAAGGACAAGGACATTGTCCAAGAGTGCGAGGAGCACCACTCACATTAAAGTCAAACATAAGTAGGAGCAAAGGATTCCAAGGTGAGTACTTAATGATATAATATGACATGTGCCATATTTTATGAACCATTGTTGATGAAACTATTTTCATTGAATACTCTAATTCCATATTGATCGTGAATTGCCTATTGAATATGAAGGAATGGTGGAGCCAAACACAGTGGAAGAAAGGTGGTGGGGTGAAATTTCAAATATTTTAAAATTTCACTTCACCCATTTTGGTCCATACATCCATTTAAGCAATCAATTAATTTGTGTGTAAAGCACATATGTAGAAAGAAGAAGGAAGAGTAATCATATTATCTCTTGTAGGTTCTTTCTTTATCAAAGATCTTCCCAAGTGTGAAGCCTCTAGATCATCCACAGCTAACTCACCTTCAAGTTTCCATTTGATTTCTTTGATGTTCTTAAATCCCTCTCTTGCTTGCCCAAATTTGATTTAAGATTTTTTTCTCAATTTGATTTAGGAAGACAAGGTTTCTCTTGAATTTGTTTTGGACTAAACATATTTTCAATTTGTAAGCATTTGTCCTTTCATAAAGATCGAAAGAAAAATTGAAGAAACATTTTCTTCATTTTTCTTTCTCTCTCTCAACTCCTCTCTCTAAATGCTTCAAATTGATCAAATGATGTTCACTCTTCTTTCAAGACTTAACCCTTAAGTCTTCACAAAAACCATAACACCCTTTTAGCTCATCATTTGATGAAGGAAAATTTGACTTTTCTTCTTCAAATGGTGAAATGACCATTTTATCCTTTAGGAGCAAAATGGACATTTTCATTAGCTAAAAAGATGTAATTACAATTTTAACCTTAGTAGAAAATTCTCTAATTCCTAAACCCATCATATGGGCATATAAATAGTGAATTTTCTCTAACCCCTAAATTGCCTCTTGTCCATATTACATATGGACTTAGGCCACATCTCATGTGTTAAGGGTTTTCACTAAGCTTAAAATTAAGTCTTCGAGTTAGTCCAAATCAATTTCAATTTAATCTTTCTCATTTGTATCATATACAAATTAAGATTTAATTGAATAGTAACCTTTATAGATTAAACATCAGGACATGCTAGGGTCCTTGTAAATTTAATTACATGTTTAATCATTTTACCACTAATCAATTAATTAAACACTTCAATTAATTATTATGGTAAACCTTTTACACTTGGAAGGTGATTACTATTAGGTGTGTGACTTTCTAGGTTCATCTCTAATTAGCAATGGGAATGAGAAAAAATTTTTCTCTATTAATGTGAAATCCCCACTTCACACTTGGTCCCATAAGTCGTGACTGATAGCTAACATTCGATATCACAGCTACCTAACTAGAAATGAATGTTTATAGTTAATAACTTTAAACATCACATGAACCATTGATCATAAATCATCATGCACTACAATCCCTTCATTAAAGATCCCAATCTCAACTAGGGTAATGGTTTATGTCAAACCCTAATGTGTGTCGATACTATGTCCTTATCTCAATTCTAATTCTTGATGAGATTAGATTCCTACTAAAACTCTTTCTAGTGAATCTCATTGTCTTGGCCAAGAACTTAAGTATCAAGATTAACTAGATAGCATAGGATCTTAACCTCATTTACTCGAGGTAATGAATTCTATCTTGGTGATCACCTACCTCCATACATAACAAATTACAACTATCACATGCCATATATCCGTACATAAATGTTATGTCTATATAAGTAGTAATAAATTCTAATCACCTATGTATGAGATATAGTATCCCTCAAGTCAAAGGATTATATGCACTATTATCACCTAGATGATAAATAATTGACAAGTAGTAAAACTCCATATTATTATCATCTAACATCATAGTTCGACAGTTCATCCTATGAATATCCACATATTTGTATAGACATCATATGTTAAGTAGTATGAGACTCATTGCCTCTATAATCATCTGTATCACATACTGATTATAGAAAATAAATAGAGGTGATGGTCTTCCAGAATTAATGATGCCCAGTCATTAATCCTACAACCATGAACATATTTAAAATATTTGTACAAGAGCGATCTATCTGTCATATTCTCAACACTTAGGAATATATCCTTTTGGAAATACTTAAGGACTATATTCAATAATATGAAACCCTTTTCACATTATGAATATATTTATTATGCCAATGGGAATTAATATCTACTATTACATAACTATTATATGGCTCCTAAGGCATATACTACTATCAGAATATTGAGCCAATGAATATGATGTTTCTTTATGGCATTTGGCCGTTGCAAGCCCTTTCATATTGATTTCAGAATATGACCATTGATGAGAATTATTCTTATATTGGCATATTTTCTATTGAATTCCCAATTGTGAATTCCCTATGAACCTTTTATTAATGCCTACTAATAAGCAAAAATACCCTTCTGATGTAGGGTAATACATCAAACCTTATGCATTTGATATAAGCTTGCGAGTACGGCGAGAGTACCCAACCTCTATTAGGGAGGAACACCTAACCAGAAGACTTGATCAACCTTGCGTAATGTAATATATGTGAGTGAATAAAGCTTAAGCTGCCACTCTTTAATTTATATGTGTGGGAAGCATTCTGCTTTTAAGAGACTACTATTTCTGCTAAAGATATTGTTTCTATTTTAAATGAGAAATTGATCCATAATGACAATTTTGATTAACATCGCTCCATTGTCATAATGAGCCCATCTTGATAATTACCTACATACTCACCTCATATTGTATTATTATGTACTCATTGAGCTTTGTCTCATTCCTTAATTGCTTAAATTTTTTAGGTAAGGTTGATGAGTCAACAAGGTATCAAAGCCCTATTCTTCCGCTTGGAAGTTGCTATGCTAATTTCAAGTGTTGTGAATCTTAGTTATATGATTATGAAAATCATTGGTTTAAAGCTTTATGGTTACTGAAGGTTTAGTACTAAATGTTATGGGATTGATATGTACTGAGAACCATAATGCAATTTTATTTATGTTGGTGTAATTAGCAATGAACATATGTAAATGAGATGAATATTACAATGATTTAAATGAACATTTAGCTATATGTAAGTTGACAAAATAGTATTTGGCAATAAGGAAAATGGGTTCCAATCTTGAGATAAAGTTCAACATGGTAAAGACTTATAAGTTAAATGGGGTTCTATGGGTTTAGGTGACTTTATGTCTCTTTATACCCTAGGACTATCACGGCTTAATAAGTGGATCATGACAAAAGGCATAATTAAAGGCATCATATATGATCTCAAAAGGAATATTCCAATTAGGTAGTCTAATGATAGGTGCAGATGTCAACAACATTTTAAGCTTCAAAAGCTTGAAGGTATTCATTATCAAAGATAAAAGGTGTATCTCTCATAAGTAAGTGACATAAGGGGTAAGAGATTTTACTGAAATCTTTGATAAATCTACAATAGAAACCAACGTGACCTAAAAAGGATCAAATTTCTTTTACAATGCAAGGAGAAGGAAGGCTAGAGATTAAGTCTATCTTTGCATTATCTACCTCAATTCCTTATTGTGATACTACATGACCTAGAACAATTCCCTTTTCTACCATGAAATGAAATTTTTCCCAATTTAACATAAGATTTTTCTCTTTATATATAATCAAAACCAAGGTCAAGTGATGCAAAAATTCATTAAAACTAGAACCAAAGATAGAAAAATCATTCATGAATATCTCAAGAAAATGTTTAACCATATTAGAAAAAGTACATATCATGCATTGCTAAAATGTAGCAGGTGCATTATATAAACTAAAGGGCATGCGTCGGTCAGTAAAGGTCCTAAAAGGACAAGTGAAAGTGGTTTTTTCTTGATCTTTAAGTGCAATTGAGATTTGGTTATATCCAGAGTAACCATTAAGGAAACAATAATATGCATGACCATATAATCTCTCAAGCATTTGATCAATGAAATAGAGTGGGAAATGATCTTTCCTTATGATAGCATTCGACTTTCTATAATCAATACAAACATGCCATCCAGTTTGAATTTGAGTGGGAATTAGTTCATTTTCATCATTTTTCACAACTGTTATGCTAGATTTCTTTGAAACTACTTGTACAAGACTTACCCATGAACTATCAAAAATAGGGTAAATGACACCTACATCAAAAAGTTTTATCACTTCAGCTCTAATAACCTCTTTCATATTGGGATTTAGTCATCTTTGAAATTCATGACTAGGTTTAGCATTGTCTTCTAAATGAATTCTATGCATACAAATTGAAGGACTAATACCCATAACATATGAAATTATCCACCCTATTTCTTCTTTATAATCTTTTAAAACATCAATCAGCTTGTTTTCTTATTCTACCTATAAATCAGATGCTATGATAATAGGCAAGGTTTCTAATAGTTCTAAAAATGAATATTTTAGTGATTCGGGCAATGGTTTTAAGTCTAACTTTTATGATTCAGAAATTGACTCTTAAGATTATGTTGGAAACAAAGGTTCAATTTTGGCTTTCCATTTGTTTGTATCCATTAATGGAACTGATTCTAATAAAGAGTTCACCTCACTAATTGAATCTTCAACATCTAAGTCCTTGCCAAATTGAGTTAAACATTTCTTAAATGGATAATTTTTATTCATTAAAAAAAAAAAAAAAACAACAATCATTGATCACACTCTTAATCATATTAACTTCACACAAATCATCATTGTCAATTGGTTAATGAACATCATTAAACACATTAAATTCTATAGTCATATTCCCAAATGACAATGTCAAGACACCACTTCAACAATTGATGATTGTATTGGATGTAGCAAAAAATGGTCTTCCTAAGATGATAGGAATTTGGTCCTTTGTGTTTTCAATAGGTTGAGTATCAATAAAAATGAAATCCATTAAAAAGTAAAATTTATCAACTTTGACCAAAACATCTTCTATGAAATCTCTAGGTGTTTTGATAGACCTATAAGCTAACCAGAGTATCACAATTATGGGTTTCAATTCTTCTAATCCAAGTTGTTGATAAATAGAATATGGCAACAAGTTCACATTCGCTCCTAAATCAAGTAAAGCTCAGTTGATTTCATGATTACCAATGGTATAAGAAATTGTTGGATAACTAGAATCCTTATATTTAATAGGAATTTTATGTTGGAGTATAGAACTCATATGTTCAGTCAAAAATGCCTTATTGGAAACATTTGTTTTCCTTTTTACCATACAAAGATTTTTTAAAAATTTCGCATTAGCTAGTACTTGTTTAATAACATCAAAAAGAGGGATGTTAATGCTAACTTGCTCAAACACCTCTAATATGTCACCATATTGGGTACCTTTCTCTTTTGAGACAAGTCTTTGTGGGTAAAGAGCTTTTGGAACATAAGGCAATGATTGATTATCTTTTTCAGTTGAATCTTTAGATGGTGAAATTTCAAAATGAATCTTTTGAGATGGTGAAATTTCAAAATGACTATCTTTTTTAGGTTCAAGCATATAATTGGGTTTGACTATACCTTTTCTAGACCTAAGAGTAGTTATGGATTTAACTTCTTCATTAGAACTTGATGAACCTACCTCATATTGACCTTTTGGATTTGGAATAGGTTGACTAAGAAATTTTCCTTTTTCCCTTTTAGCTACAGCAGTTGCAAGTTGACACAATTGTGTTTCAAGTTTTTGAATGGATTGAGAATTTGATTGCAAAACTTATTGGGTTAATTGCATAAACTATTGTAGGGTATCCTTTAAAGAAAGTTTCTTTTGCTATGAGGCAAAGAATTGAGAAGCATTTTAAGGATATCACATATTGGAATGACCAATGTGCTTATTGGACATATTATATTAATGAATTTGATTCATTAAAGGCTGGTTCTATATGATGAAATATTGGGATGATTTTGCCAACTTGGATCATATGTGGGGCATATGAGCTATCAGATTATTTTCAAGAGTGGAGTGCATTTGCTTGTTTAGAGAATGATTCATGGTAATTTGGTATTTGAAGGTAAAAATTGAGCAGTATAAGATGTACTATAACATAACTCACATAAGTCACTCCTAGTATTTATTTGAGGATTCATGGATTGACTTAAGACTAAGATTTCCACTTTCCTAGATAAACTAGATAGAGTAGTAGTTCTTATCTCTCTCTCTTATCTTATAATGCCTCATCTCTTGGTCACATGTTTGGGTTTAGCTCTAGGATCTAAGCAATTCCATTGCTGAGAATTTATAGCTAATGTTTCAAGTGAATCCTAAGCTTGACTTTCTTGTAGATGCAAATTTTTTTTACTATGCATATATTGAATCATTTGACGATTTAATGGAATTAAACCATCATAAAAATATTTTACCAATCTCCAAATTTCAAAAACATGATAGGGACACTTTAAGATTAAATCATTAAACCTTTCCCAATACTTATAAAATTCTTCTCCCTCTTTTTGTTAGAATTTGAAAATTTCACCCCTAAGACTATAAGTTTTGGACATAGGAAAAATTTTGACAAAAATTTATTAACTAGTTGATCCCAACTAGTAATTATTCTTGCTTAAAGGGAATTTAACTAGGCTTTTGCTTTATCTTTTAGTAAAAATGGAAATAATCTAAGCCTAACTGAATCATTAGAAAAGTTTTGGAAGTAAAATGTGGAATAAATATCCAAGAATTATTTAACATGCATGTATGGATCTTCTCTCTCTAAACCATAAAAAGATGATAACAATTGAATTATAGATGGTTTAAGTGTAAAATGAATTGAATTAGTTTCAGGTAGAACTATGAAAAGGGAGAATTGGCAGTGATAAGAGAAAAATATTTTATAAGAGTCTTTTCTCTTTCAACAGGAACATTATTATATCTTGCATTTTCCATATTTTCATGATTTATTTCATCTTCGAACATTTTTATTGATGATTTAATTTTGATGTCACTTAAAGACAATTCTTTTTTAATGAAATGACACTTTGAATCACATTCCTCAACTAGCATAAACTAATAAAATTAAATAGGCTTATTTTAATGCCAATTGTTAACTGAAACATAATAAAATAAAACTAATAAAATAATAATAAAATAAAATAAAATTCCTCTTTCAAAGTTTTTAAAAATGAACAATGTTCAACAAATAAAGCTCGCAGGAAATATGGGGGTCACAATGGACCACTTAAGCCCCAATTTCCTTAGGTAGATGAGTAATTGGCCTTTTTGACAGAGCTTGTTAAGATGTGCATTTAATCACACTTATAAACCAAAAGAGAAAGAAAAATAAAAATATAAAATTCAACGTAACACAAAAAAAATTAATTTTAAATTTTTTGTACAAACAATATTAATTTTAAATTTTTTTAAAAATAATTTAAAAGAAATATACACACACATTTGTATATATGACTTTATGACTAAAAGCTAGAGTAAAAAAAATCTAAAAATTAAAACAACTTTTCCAAAAAAAATTAATTATACATATTAACCAACTAACCATTAAAAAAAATATGAGACCATTGTGAACCCTCATTTTTACACCTCAAAAATTAATTATGAACTCTCTAGAACCAAACGAAGTATTCTTAGCACAATTTAATGCCATCTACCATAACCAGACCTTCTATATCAGATAGTATTTTTTCAAAATTGACCCGATCTTTTCTCAGACTAACTATTTAATTATTTTAAAATTAATTTTGAGTCTATCGAAACTGACCGGTAAATTTTCTGAATTCTAAAACTCCCAAAAATTGACTCGAAAGTCTTAAAATCTTACCTAAGTACAAAGCATAATTTTAGCTGGCACGACTGCCAAAGCATGCGACAGCATTAGCACCCCCTTCGGGAGGCATGCTACCTACCCGATGGCATGGGCTCCACTTACCTGCAATCCCTAAAATACCCGCAATATGATTTTTCAGTATTTTTCTAGCCCTACCCCTCATTGTCTTTTCTATTTTCATTTTCTAAATCAATCTCATTTGCCTATAAATAGGCCTCCTATTTCTCATTTTTCCTTACTTCAAAATTGATATTGATTGCTAACTATCAATTTTTCTTCTTCTTCTCCCTCCATTTACTCTTTCATTAATTAATCATTTTAATTAATTAATTCCTCACCCAAACCAAGCTAATTAATCTTTTTAATTAACTAAATTTTTTTTAATCACTTAAAGTTAATTAATTAATTAATCTTTTTAATTAATTAATTACTTCCCTTTTTAAATCAAATTAAATCAAAATCTTTTTATCACTTATCAACTTTTAATTAATTAATAATCATTTTACTTAATTCATTCGTTCACCAAACATTTTTAATCTTTAATCAATCCAATTGCCCGATCTAATAAAATGAAATGCGGTTTGGCAAAACGCTTTTTCTATTTCGTCTACCAAATTCCAAGGTATTTTTCATCAACTCACCCCCTAAACTAAAAATTATTTTAATCAATCTGTTAAACCTCTCCACTTAATCATGAAATGAATTACATGGGTTTTCATCCCCACTCAATAGGGTATATATGCATGTTTGGAATTTAAATCTAAACTTCAAATCCAATTTTTCAAATTAAAGTTATTTTCTATTTTTCCAAATGTAATTAATTACTTTCTAAATGATATTTGTAAGGGAATCTGTGGTCTTCCTAAAATCTTATAAGAGTTTGAGAAGACATCACAATCTTTATTAATATAATTATCTCCATTGGAATTAAGAAGTGATTATGTGGCTCCCTTAAATCCTTAAGGATTAGAGGGAACACTCTCCTTAATTTGTGAATGTTTATTTTAATTGTTTTATCAATCCTTATGCACCATGCATTTCATATTATGCCATATTCATGCATTTTATCTACAATTATTATTTATAAATGTCATTTATGAAATCAATTTTTCAAAGGCAAATTAAATAGAAGAGTTAAATTCAGATTATTTAAAACTGAAAACCTAGTCCCTGAACTCAACCTGGTTCGAGGCTAGTGATTTTATCCTTAGGTAAATTAACTAAAAATTAATAAATTGGAGTTAATTGTGTTTTATCCTTAATTTTTCCATTTAAAAGAAATAAATTAGTGTGGTGACTCCCAAAATCATTTTCAAAAACAACCAATCCAAAACTGAGGGTTCCATCGTGAGTCCAAACCCGAATGAGCATCTCGATTCCGTCTAACTGATTGGGCCGATGCTTGAGCAAGGCTACACAGCTGGCAACTCTACTAGGGACTGGTTACCACCTTTTTTAAAATAAAAAAAGCAATAAGAGGATTACTATTTGGTTAAGAAAAATTTTTTCAAAATAATCTCAATTTAGCTCATTAATTATAATTTGACTTTCATGCATTGCTTTGCATAATAAAGGCTCTTTGCCTAACCATAGCTTTAGGAAAACTTTTGGATGGTGAGTACCATTGGCTTGACAACTCTCTTTGAGTATGTTGGGAGATAGCGAAAGTATTCCACCTCGCAATGAATCCTCGATCATTTTGATGGTGTAACGAGCAATCAGTATCATTAGAAGCAGCGAGGCTCCCTGCCTCACATATGGTTAAGTATATCAATGCTCTAATGGGACAGGGACCCTTAATCAAACCACCCTTCATCCTTGTACATGTAGTTGCCCTAACGTTGACCCTAAGTTCCATGTACCGTAATAATACAGACACCTATACATATGTCCATAAAACATTTTTTGGCATACATCATGACATTACCATTTATACATAACATGAGAAACTTAGCAAAGTAAATCCACAAAACCCTAAACTGGTGGTCCATTACCCCAACACACCTCACACATTCCCCATATCAATATGTAAACCTAGTGACCAACCACATGGAAGGAATCCTTTTCCCAACACACCTTCTCTTTTTTCTTCACAATTCTATATTCTTACCCTTTTTTTCTGTTTTTTATTTTCAAGGTACCAATGGCCAACACCTCCGACTCTTTCGACCAAGACGCAATGAGCACCTTTTTGGCCAACCTCTTTAAGAAACAAGAGGAGCCATTCCAAGCCACACTCACCACCTCTCTTAAGATCCAAGCTGACACTTTCACCCATGTTATCAATAGCCAGTCTACCACTTTCACTAATGCTCTCAATTCCTAATGCAAATCCATCATCAATAAGGTTAAGGAAATGAACAATGCCACCATCACTCCTCCCCCTCCTCAGCCTACTTCTGCTTAAGCCAGAGCTAGCCATGCCCTTACTTTTACTCCCCTTATTACCAATCTTACCGATAAAGGGAAAGCTCTTGAAAAACCTACCTCTCCTCCTTTAGAGATGAATGCCACTGCTCCCACTCCCACTACGAATCCTTTTGAAAGTGGAGATTTCTCTAACTTTCCCAAAGCTAAGAGATTAATGAAAAAGTTTGAAGCCATAGAATGATCCATAAAAAATATTAAAAAGTATAAAGATACGATAAATGTTGATTCTCTTGCTCTCTTCTCAAATTTCAAGGTTCCACCTAAATTCAAGATGTCCATGATGGAAAAATTCAATGGCACAACTTACCCTAAGATCCACCTCAAGATGTACATGGTCGTAATAAGACCTTTCAGTATGGATGACAAGCTCCTTGCTCAGTTATTCCAGCAATCTTTAATCGGGGCTGCCATCAAGTGGCTTTTAGATCTCGACTAAAATCACAAAAAGACATAGGATGACATTTGCAATCCTTTTGTTAAACAATACCACTATAACATAGAAGTGGATGCCACCTGTCAGGATTTAGAGACCACTAAGTAAGGCCAAAGAGAGTCCTTTACTGTGCTTTACAAGGTGGAGGTTGAAAGCAACCCTAATGGTAAATCATCCATCCAAGGAAGAGCAAATTGACATTATCATGAAAAACCTCCTCCCTTACCAAATTCACTTGCAAACCTAGTATCTCTTGGACTTTAAGGCTCTCATTGTTACAGCTTCTAAAATTGAGAATTTGATTCAATATGGTCAAATCAAGGATGAATCCTCAAGTTTGAGATACTACTAGAACATTAATTTCACCTCTAGTACCACTCACTCTACCCCCAAAATGGAGGAGAAATTAATACTATCTCTTACCATTAGCCTATGAGATTGGAAAGAAGAAGTTTCTCATAATTGGGAATGCCTTTGAGCACTGTCTATAAGAAAGCCCCTAAAAGCCCATCTTATTAAACCCTTGGAGCCAAGAGCACTTCCTAACCCTTTGTCTAAGAACTATAATGCTAGCAAGTGATGTGATTATCACTAAGGACTCGAGCATAAAATGGATCCTTGTAAAGCTTTGAGGCATCAAATTCAGGACCTAATAGATAGTGGAGACATCGTTACTCTGAGAGCTAAGCCCATCATCATCACAAATCCTTTGCTTAACTACCAAGCAAATGTCAATTTTTTTTTTGATGAATTGGGATTTAATCCTCTCTCTCATCTACCTCACTTCGGGCTATTATTACATACTTGATCTAAATGACTTTGTCACCAAAGTCGATGCAATGACCCTAAGTGGGAGAGTTCTCCCACCACCTCCACAGCCTAAAGATTCAAGCCTAGTAAGTTATACCATCCCTCCTTTTATTGAAAAATTAAAGCCCCGTAATGAACCTAAGGAAGATCCTATTCTCAAGCAATTAAAGAAAACCCAAGTGAACATATCAATATGAAGCCTCATTTAGTCCTCTTACCCTCATCCGCAAGCTCTTTGCAAGGCCTTAAACCAATGTCAGGCTCTTATTGACATCTCACTTGAGACCCTTATGGCATCTTTATCCAACACTACCAAATCAATGACTATTTCTTTCAATGATCATGAAATCCTTTACGGAGAAGAAAGCCACAACCATGCTCTCTACATCACAGTGATGACCCAAGGTAAAATTGTACCTATGGTGT